>RJWT010035513.1:0-13447 GCA_004365215.1 Cuniculus paca | reverse complement strand
TTCTAGGTCTCTTCTGGTTCCAGATGAATTTTAAGAATGATTTCTCTAGATCTGTGAGGTATGCTAATGATATTTGGATGGAAATTGCATTAAATCTGTATAATAATTTTGGGAGAATGGCCATTTTCACAATGTGTGTTCTTCCTATCCAAGAGCATGGAATGTCTTTCCATTTTCTGAGATCCTCTTTGATTTCTTTTTTCAGAGTACTGTAATTTTCATTAAGTGGATTTACTTTTTTGTTAGGTTGATTCCTAAGTATTTCATTTTTTTGGATGCTACTGTGAAGGGTGTGGTTTCTCTTATTTCTCTCTCAGTGAGTTTGTTGTTTGTGTACAGGAATGCTATTGATTTCTGAGTATTGACTTTGTGTCCAGCTACATGACTGAATTTGGTTATAACATCCAGAAGTCTTTCTACGGAGTTTTGTGGGTCTTCTATGTAGAGTATCATGTCATCTGCAAATAGTGATAGTTTAACTTCTTTCTTTCCTATCCTTTTTCCTTTTATTTCTGTCTCTTGTCTAATTGCTCTGGCTAATGTTTCCAGCAATATATTGAATAGGAGCAGTGATCATGGACATCCTTGTCTTGTTCCTGATTTTAGAGTGAAAGCTTTCAGTTTTTGACTATTTAATGTGATACTGGCTGTTGGTTTGTCATAGATGGCTTTTATCAGATTGAGGTAAAGGCCATCTATTCCAATTTTCTGAGGGGTTCTTATCATGAATGAGTGTTGGACTTTATCAAAAGCTTTTTCTGCATCTATTGAAATGACCATGTGATTCTTATCTTTGGCTCTATTGATATGGTGTATTACATTTATTGATTTGCATATGTTGAACCATCCTTGCATTCCTGGGATGAATCCCACTTGGTCATGGTGTATAATCTTCTTGATGACTTGCTGTATTCTGTTTGTCAGTATTATATTGAGGACTTCTGCATCAATGTTCATTAGGGAGATTGGCCTGTAGTTTTCTTTCTTGGTTGGGTCTTTCTCTGGTTTTGGTATTAGGGTAATACTTGCTTCCAGGAACGATTTAGGGAGACTTCCTTCCCTTTCAATTTCATTAAAGAGTTTGAGGAGTGTTGGCATTAAGTCTTCCTTGAATTTCTTATAGAATTCAGCTGTGAATCCATCAGGACCTGGACTTTTCTTGGCTGGTAAGGTTCTAATTACATTTTCAATTTCCTTAACTGAAATTGGGTGATTCAGTAGTTTTACCTCTTCTTGATCCAGTTTTGGTAATTGATATGTTTCTAGAAATCTGTCCATTTCTTCAGTGTTATCGAACCTATGAGAGTAAAGATTTTCAAAGTAGGCATTGATGATCTTCTGTATTTCCACAGGGTCTGTAGTGATTTCACCTTTTTCATTCCTTATTGCATGGATTTGAGTTTTTTCTTTCCTTTTCTTAATAAGGTTGGCTAGGGTTTTATCAACTTTATTTATTCTTTCAATGAACCAGCTCTTTGATTCATTGATTCTTTGTATTGTTTTCTTACTCTCAATTGCATTAATTTCTGCTCTGATCTTTAAAATTTCCTCCCTTCTTTTGTCTTTGGGTTGGGCTTGCTCTTCTTTTTCTAAATGTTTGAGGTGTAACATCAGATTGTTTATTTGTGTTCATTCCATTTTCCAGATGTGGAAATTCACTGCAATAAATTTCCCTCTGAGGACTGCTTTCATTGCATCCCACAGATTCTGGTAAGTTGTATTTGTATTTTCATTTGCTTGTAGATGTTGTTTAATTTCTTCTTTAATTTACTCTGTGACCCACTGATTGTTCAGGAGTGTACTATTTTTTTGTTATTTTGAAAAGAATCCAACCAAACAAAACAAAACAGAGTAAAGTCAATCAAAACAAGGCAATGAACATGGTACATGGCTTTTAAACAGTGTAAAAAGCAATCAATAAGGCTACCATAATGCCTCTTGTTATCTGCAATATACCTGCCCATACAGTCAGCAATAAGTAAAATCAAACAAAATACAACAAACTAAAACAGTAGAAACAAAAAAAAAATTACAAAACAAAACAAACAAAGCAAAGCAATATAAGCAGTACAGAATTTCAAGATATTAGCAAAACAGCATTGGCTACCATAATATTTGTTATCTTCAGAATAGTTGCCTACACCTTCAGACATATTACAATCAAACCACACAGAATACAGTAAAATCAATCAAAACAAACAATGAAAGCCATACAGGGTTTCTAAACCAGATAATTGGACATCCTCAACAGCTGAAATTATATATTTTGTTATCTTTAAAATAGCTGTCCATGCCATCAAGTATAATAAAATCAAACAAATCAGAATAAAATGAAACTAATCAGAACAATGAAGACACCTGAATTTCAAATCATGATAATAGAGTAATAGTGGTTATTTCCTTCCCTTTTTAGATAATTTCTCCCCTTTGACTTTCCCAATATGTATTGTGCATTTTGGATCCCACTAACACTTTTACTTTGTTATGCTGTGGAGACAACACAAAATTCACCCTTGTGACTCTGATCCATTACATCCATGAGCACTATTACCAGTTGCCTCTATCTACCTACAAGAGCCTTGAGGTTATCTTCCTTTATACCTGAGTAGGTTTCCACCCCATGAAATACCATGTCTTTCTTATCCATTCTGCAATTAATGTGTAGGTTACCCCTATATTTTTTCTGGCTCCTTGTCACATTGTTCTCTCTCCTTTGACTTTCAGACTATGAATTTTCTTTCTAGCTAAATGTGTTTCTTGCATAGAGCATACTGATGGATCCTGTCTCCTGATCCACTATGCCTCTGTTTCTTTCTATTAGTGACTTGAGGTCCTCTTGCACAGTATTGTTTCTGCCACGCTATTTTCCTGCCATTGGCTCCCTATTTTTCCTCTCCATTCAATCGACTGGCCCCACTTGATTGTCCCTCTCTGATGTTGTTCCTGAGACCATGGTCTTTTTTTTCTCTCTCTAAAATGTTCTTTAGTAATCTTTGTAGGGTTGGTTTGGTGGTCATGAATTCCTTGAGTTGTTCTTTGTCATGGAAGTATCTTGTTTCTCCATTAATTTTGAAAGGAAGTTTTGCAGGCTACATCAGTCTGGGTTGGAAGTTTTCTTTCAGGACTTGCATTACTTCACTCCAGGCTCTTCTTGACTTGATGGTTTGTGTTAAGAAGTCTGCTGTGTTTTTGATGGGTTTTCCTTTATAGGTGATCTGTTTCTTTTCTCTAACAGCATTTAATATTCTGTTCTTGTGTTGAATTTCTGGGATCTTGATTATTATATGTCTGGGTTTAGATTTGTTTTGGTTATGGCTAGCTGGAGTTCTATATGCCTCACTTATTTGAATGTCACTTTCTTTTTCTATGCTTGGGAAGTTTTCATAAATTATATCTGTAAATAAATTCCTGATGTCATTTGTCTTGACACCTGCTTCTTCACTCACATTTTTAATTCTTAAATTATGTATCTTTGAGTTGTCCACCAGCTGTTGAATTGTTACTTCCTGAGACCTTGTTATTTTTAAGAGATCTTTCCTTTCACGATCATAGGCTGCAAACTTGTGTTCAAACTTTGAAAGTCTTTCTTTACTTTCCTTCATGTCAACTCCAGCTTTCAAATGAATTTTTAATTTTCTGTATATCTCATTGAATCTGTTTCAAACATTCTAAATCTCTCTTATGCTTTTCATGCATGGTTTCCCTCGTTTTCCTATGCTCCTCTATTTTTTTATCTGTGTCTTCTTTAGAGATGCTTAGCATTTCTTTTATTATGGTTTTCATTTCTTCTTTTACCTGGGATAGAATTTCTATTCTAATTTCTCTTATAGTTTCATGAAGTTGTTTCTTCACTTCAGTTGACATCACTTGAGACATTTCAGGTGTGCAATTCTCAATCTCCATGTTTTCCTCTTGTGGAATTTTGCTGCTTGATTTGGACACCAGAGATTACCCTCTTCCTCTTCGTCTTGGCATATTACTAATTTCTTCCACCCCCTAGTGTGGTCCCAGGCACCACAGCACTGGCCACAACTTCTCCAAAGCTATACTGTTCATCTTTTCTGGCCAGTGCTGGCTACGTATATCCGATGTTGGGCGCCTGTGTCTCTGCACTAAGCTGGGCACCAAGCCACCTGGGGTTTCCATGGGAGCACACCTGGTCAGGCCCTGAGAATCTAAGCTGTTTAGGAACCTACACAGTATTGCCTGAAACTCGCACGGGAGCAGATCTCCAACCAATCAGCTTCCACGGGTCCGCCCACAACCTGGAGCTCCTGAATGACTGGTTTTTCTGGCTTCAGTGCAAACAACTTCTGTGGGTCTGCCCACAACCTGGTGCTGAGGCCAGAAGTGGTTAGCAGTCTTTGCTGATTTTCTGTCTAGTTGATGTCTCTTTGTTTCAAGGGTGTGTTAAGTCTCCTGTTATAATTGTGTTATTGCTTGATTTTTCATTTCTATTAATATTTGTTTTATATAGTTGGGTGCTCCCATATTTGGTGCATATATATTGAAGATTGTTATTTCTTCCTCTTGGAGTTTTCCCCTAACCAGTATGTAGTGACCTTCTTTATTTCTTTTGACCATTATTTGTTTGAAGTTCACATCATCTGCGAACAGAATAGCTACCCCTGCTTTTTTCTGGGTTCCTGTTGCATGGAGTATTGTTTTCCATCCTTTGACTTTCAGTCTATGAATTTCCTTTTGGGTTAGATGGGTTTCTTATAGACAGCATATTGTTGGATGTTGTTTCTTGATCCATTCTGCCAGTCTGTTCCTTTTGATTTGTGAATTGAGGCCATTTACATTAATGGTTATAACTGATATATACTGGCTTGTTTTCATCATGATATCTTTCTGCAGTGGTTTCTTTACCTTTTCCCTCCACTTAATTGTTTGCCCTGCTTGGTGTTCCTCTTCTGTTGATGTTTTTGATGTCATAGCTATTTTCATGTCTATCTAGAGTGTCTTTCAGTAGTCTTTGCAGGGTTGGTTTGGTGGTCATGAAGTTCTTCAGCTGCTCTTTGTCATGGAAGTATCTTATTTCTCCATCAATTTTCAAGGATAGTTTTGCAGGGTACATTGGTCTGGGTTGGAAGTTGTTTTCCTTTAGGACTTGAAATAATTCACTCCATGCTCTTCTTGATGTCATTGTTTGTGTTGAGAAGTCTGCTGTGATTCTGATGGATTTTCCTTTATAAGTGATTTGCTTCTTTTCTCTAACAACTTTTAATATTCTGTTCTTATGTTCAATTTCTGGAATGCTGATAATTATATGTCTGGGTGTTGATTTATTTTGGTTATGGCTAGTTGGGGTTCTACATGCTTCACTTATCTGTATGTCAGTTTCCTTTCCCATGTTTGGGAAATTTGCAGCTATTACTTTTATAAATAGTGTTTTTATATCATTTGTGTTTTCTTCTTTTTCATTTACACCTATCAGTCTTATACTGTTTTTCTTTGCTTCATCTTGCAACTGCTGAATTGCTATTTCCTGATTCCTTGTTATTTTTAAAGGATTTTTTCTTTCTTCCTCACTAGCTGCAATCATGTCTTCAAAGTCTGAAAGTCTATTTTCACATTCATTGAGGCACCTTTGCCAGCTTTCGATGGCATTCTTGATTTCCTGGATATCTCTTTGAATCTGTTTCATGCATTCTAATTCTTTCTTGTATTCTTCATTCAAGGTTTCCATCTTTTTGCAGTGTTCCTCTATTTTTCCAACTATATCTTCTTTGGATGTGCTTAGCATTTCTTTCATTACATTTATCATCTCTTTTTTTACCTGGGAAATCATTTCTAATCTCAGTTCCTTTAAGGTTTCATGGAGTTGTTTCTTTACTTCAGTTGCTATCATTTCAGAAGTTTCAGGTGTGTGGCTTGTTTGGGAGGGACTGGAGGTGCAAGATTGCATTTTTCTCTTTCATTTTGTCATTTTCCTGTATTCCACTGTGGCAAGTGAATCCAACGTGCTCAGTTGAGGTGCCAAGGCTAGGTGAAACTCACAGTGCATGCCTTCAGCTCCAGCCAAGTCTACCACTGTGGCTGTTCTGTTTCTGGGCAGTGTCTGGGTGGAGCCCAGACAGGACCCCAGGGAAGCTCCAAATGTTCTGGGCTGATGATGGGATGCTGCAGGTCCCTACTGGTGTGCTGGTGAGGTCCCAAGCTGCAAAGCTAGTTGGAATTTGCTGCGTGCGCCTTCAACTCAAGCCGGGCTCAGAGTAGCAGCTGGTACACTGCCCTGGTGTGAATGGGCGGAGCCCAAGCAGGGCCTCAGGGATGCTCCAAACATCCTGGGCTGATGGTGGGATGGGCACAGATCCCTACCGGTCTGGTCGCAAGGTCCCAAGCTACATGGCTAGGTGGAATTTACTGTGCACGCCTTCTACTCAAGCTGGGCCCAGAGCAGCAGCTGCTACACTCTAATTGGAATTCTATATTCCTCACTTATCTACATATCTGGTTCTTTTCCCATGTTTGGCAAATTTTCTGCTATTATTTCTGCAAAGTCTTTTTATGTCATTTGTGTTGTCTTCTTTTTCATTGACACCTATCAGTCTTATATTTTTTCTCTTTACATCATCTTGCAGCTGTTGAATTGTTATTTCCCCATTCATTGTTATTTTTACAAGATTTTTCCTTTCATGATCACTAGCCACAGTCTTGTCTTCAAGGTCTGAGAGTCTGTCTTCAATTTTATTTGTGCAGTGTTTGCCAGCTTTCAATGGAATTTTTGATTTCCTGAACATCTTCATGAATCTGTTTCATGTATTCTAATTGTTTCCTGTATTGTCCATTCCCTGTTTCCATCATTTTTCTATGCTCCTCTATTTTTTTATCTGTCGTCTTTGGATATACTCATGAATTCTTTCATTATGTTTATAATTTCTGTTTTTACTTGAGAGATTACTTTTTATCTGATTTCCTTTACAGCTTCCTGGAGTTGTTTCTTTACTTCCACTGCTATCATTTTAGAAATTTCAAGTGTGTGATTTCTAATTTATCCATGTCTATGTCTCTTGTAGTAGATCTGGATGGGCTGGAAGTTTGAGATTGCATTTTTTACTTTCATTTTGGCATTTTCCTGTGTTCCTCCAAATCAGTTTTATGCCAAGTCCGAGTTGCTTCCTGTGCTGGTAGCCCATCTGGCAGCAGCCTCACTGAGAGCTGCCAATGGTTACAGGTGACTGGGTGTGGACTCCCAGTCCCCAGGGGCTTCAGAGATGGTTCCCAAGTGTGGGAGGGTCATTGGGGGTGGACTCCCAGTCCTTGCAGGCCTCACCAAGGATTCCCAAATGACTGTGGGTCACTGGGCATAGACTCCCAAACCCTTATGGGCCTCAGTGAGGGTTCTGGATTACTATGGGTCTCTAGGTACAGCTTCCCTGTCCCCAGGAGCTTCACTTATGGTTCCTGGGAGTGGACGCGTCACTGGGCACAGCTTCCCAGTCCTTATGGGCCTTACCATGGATTCCTGGATGAGCACAGGTCTCTGGGCACAGACTCCCAGTGCCCGCAGGTCTCAGAGATGGTTGCCACATGTGGGCAGATCATTGGGTGCAACTTCTCAGCCCCTAGGAGCTTCACCTATGATTCTTGGGTGTGGGCAGGTCACTGGGCACAACTTCCAAGTCCTTGTGGGTCTCACTGTGGGTTCCTGGATGAACATGGGTCACTGTGCACAGACTCTCAGTCTCTGCAGGCCTCAGAGATGGTTCCCAGGTTTTAATTTTATTTTAAAGAGAATAAAACTCCCAAATTTTAAAACAAGATAATAGCAGAGTGGTAATGGTTAATACATTGTGTGTTGTTATATTTAAATTAGTTATTCTGAGTGCAAGATACAGTCATTTAATTGTTCAAACAATATTAGCATCAACCTTTCTTTTCAATGAACTAAGAGACATTAGTAGTATAACTATCTCAACTATATATATATATACATTTGCTTTCTCTCTGTTCTTTTCTCCTTTCCCCCATCCCAGTTTCTCTTTCCTTTTGAACAGTTTCTTCCCATTTCACTATATCTACTGTATGTTTTTAATCTTATTTTAAACATATCTACTGTATGTTTTTAATCTTATTTACTCTTATTACTTATTTTTAATCTTATTTACTATATCTACTGTATGTTTTTAATCTTACACCTCATTGTCATTTTCACTCCATTGATTTTCTTTTTCTCAGTAGAGCTAGAATTTTTAATCTGGCAAATATGGACCTTAAATGACTTTTTCCCTATTGTGATTGTAACAGTAAATAAGATTAAAATGTTTTTAATCTTATTTACTGTATGCTTTTAATCTTATTTACTCAGTTTCTCACATTAGAGAGACAATGATATTTACACATGTGAGTCTCATTTATTTCACTTATGTGTACGGTCTTGAGTTGCATCTATTTACCTATAAAAGTCTCTAGTTTATCCTGAAAGGGAAGAATTTTTAATTTTTATTTTGAACATTTGTAAAGAACAATTTTGAGGATGCTTTTTATAAGATACTTTCAAGCTGATAGCACATCTCTGGTTTGCCATGGAACGTGAGGTATTCATCATGGGCTAGATCATCAAAAATTGTAAGTATTGTTTACTTCACATAGCAACCAATTCTGCTCATGTGCTTGTGTATTTCTATAGGGAACCCTTTTGTCCCGTGCATGCATCAACCAGTTCCAATTTCACTTTGTGGCTACAGCTTCCATGTGCATGTTGGGCTGCTCCCAGCTCTTTCATCATAGGCTGTGTCTCTATAATGGGAACAAGTAAGTACGGAATGTTTTTGGTAGATACGTCGTGCAACTAGGATTTAGAATGTGTCGCAGAACATTTCATTTCTCCTCAGTGTCATTAGGATTTATGAAGATACAGTAATGTCATTGGAGGCTCTCTTGAATGGGCTGAAATGGGAAAGAAGAAACTCGGGGGCAAAAAGCATTCTAGTGAGATAAGCAGACCAGAGAGCTCCAGGCAGTGCACAGAAACCCTGAGCAGTAGATAGCTGGCCCTAGGTAGTAAATGGACCTGTCAGCCCCAGAGACATAGGGACAGGGTAATCACTTGAATATAAAGCTGCATATGATTGCCATTGGAGACAGATGATGCAGGATCTTAAAGAAAGGGTTAGGGCACTTGTCAGCAGGATAACTGATGAGAGCCTTGATCCTAAAAACCTTATTTAGTGAAGTTCAAAAGGGAGGTTTATTTTTAAGTCAGTGTTCAGAATCAAGCAAAGAGTCCGAGAAAGAAATTCATGTTTGACAGGATACTCAACCTCCAAGGTCCAAACCTAAACTTCCCTAAATTTCATCCAGCTTGGAAAGCAATTGATCCTCCAGCTAGGTATGCAGCCCACCCTCTAGGGAATCCACTATGGGAAATTAGTAATTTGGCGGTTAGAAAACCAAGAAGACCACTAAAATTCCATCTTCTTCGCTTGTATTTGTAATTCACTAAAATATTCATTGAAATAAATGGGCTCCTTTTGTGATCACTAATTAAGTCCTAAAATTTAATAAGCTGAGCCATTGAAGGTAGCTCTGAAATGCTGAGATGAACATTTGAGCACATGTTGCATTGTAACTTATCTTATAGGTTGACTCATAATCACCCTAGACCCAGGATGGCAAAGGCTGCTATTTGCCCTAAAACATCTGGTCCTCTTCTGGAGCAGATGGTCGTGCAGAATGAGGGTAGAGTTCTCAATTTCTCTTACAGATAGTCATAGTCTGTGATGAAGTTCTGGCCAGTAGGGTTTGAGTGAAATGTTACCAGAAGCACTAAGAAGTGTCTTTAAATGGTGAGAACATTCCTTTTCCTTCTTCATTCCAAATGGGGAAATGATGACCTGATTTAGGGAACTGATCCCCTGGATGGAGGATCACCAAGAGAAGAACCTGGGTCCTTGAGCATCTCAAGAAGCAGAAATGCCTGCTGTTAGATGTACTGAATGCCTGTCCTCAAGCATTAATGGAAGAGAGAAATGAGTTTTTTTCTTGGTTAAACCACAGTCTATTGACTTTTACGGATAGTCACAATCAAATTCAATTCTAAGTAATTCACTGAGTAATCACGTGTGTGAAAATTACAATCAAGAAAAAATATAGTATTTCTGCTGTTTCATTAGCCAATGCTAAGTGGTCACAGGGACTCTCAACCCACAAAGTAAGGTGAGGATTAATCTATAGGAAAGCTGTTGTCACATTATCAGTTTGACCATCTAACATTTCATTTAATGCAACATACAAGTTGACCAATGACATTCCATCATTGTCTCTTTGAGAGATATTTTACAGTCACTAAATATCTCACAAAGATATAAAATAGACATTGAAAATCTTGATACTTTTATTCCTCAGTACAAAATGTGTTAAAGAAATGGAATTGAAGGGAAAAAAAATAAGTTAACTGGGCAACCCAGAAACTTCTCTCAATGGCAAAGAAAAACGTAAGTGGATCGTAAGATGAGAACCAAGGATGACAGTAATCTTTCCCTGGCAGCCACATTGGCAGAGTAATAATGCTTTAATCAATAGTTGGATGGTTTTCATCAAAACTATGGAAAAAAGAAAATTAACAATTAACATCCACCACCCTTCTGAGTGATCTCTTGTTATCTTTTAGCACACTTAAATGTTCTCTACTGATGCTCCTTAGCTCCCCCTAATCCCACCACCACCACACACATATACCCCTGGCTAGGGTAATTCCACTCTCCAATCCTTTCATCACATGAGCATAATAGGTCATATATTCCTTCATTCAGCCTGATGAAGTACGTTACTGTAAAGTGCTCTGTTGCCCTCACTATAAAGAGCTAGTTTGTGGAGGAGCTGGAATTCAAATACAGGCAGCCTGATTCAAAGCAAGACTGATCTACAGCTACATCCCACTCCTTCAGGAATAGCTGCAAAATAAAAAGGTGTTATTTTTCACATAATCACATCTGCCACAAAGTACAACTTCTAATCCTAGCTAAGGTTGGTCTTTTAAGGAGAATCGATACAAACCTGAGCAAGCTAATGAAGGAATATTTGGGGAAGAGGAATTTCTTTACCCCTCAAATCACACCCTTCTGACAGTGCACAAGTTAGTACCAGTTGATCTCCAATCACAATCCTATGTATAGCAATGTTTGAGTGATTAGCATACAGCGTGAACATTAGACAATAACTTAATTTTGAGATTTTTAAAAATAGAGCATAATGAGAATGAGCCCTGCTACACCTGACCCCAGTCTATTAAAATTTTCCAATAGATTCAATTTTCTTTTTTATGAAACCCAAGTCTTTTATGAAGCCTAAGGAAACTGTGGAGTTTTATTATTTCCAACTTAGTATTGAACTACTGTTCTTCAATAGTGCTTACACCTCATTGTCATTTTCACTCCATTGATTTTCTTTTTCTCAGTAGATCTAGAATTTTTAATCTGGCAAATATGGACCTTAAATGACTTTTTCCCTATTGTGATTGTAACAGATTTTATGATGATGAGTTTTCAAGTAACAATTCAGTCCAAGAAAGCTATTTGTAAAATAATATATTTATAATAATAACTAATACTTCCTATTTTATGAGATAGGCATTTTTGTCTCCGTCCATGCATGAGGGAAGTGATGCATAGAAGGGTTTCACCAGGAACCAAGGGCAAGAACTAGAACTCATTCAGATCATCAGACTCCACTGTTGTCCTCTTTTCTTTGTGCTGCAGTACGAAGTCTTTGCCAAATGTTAATAGTCTCATGATAGTGATAGTGATGATTGATGAAAATCCTAACTTCATACATAAAAACTCACTCTAAAAAAACCAATCAATATTTCTTAAACAAGTATTTTCATGTACCTTTAACCAACATATGTTTTTTGGTGCTAACTTCCCCTTCTTAATCTGTAGGAAAGTGTGAAACTAATTGACCACAGCTGGTAGAAGACAGAAGCCACGCTGCATCTGTGGGATTCTACAATCTGCCCCTGCCATGGAGGATTGGGCCACAAAAAAGGATGTGTCTTAAGGGGATCAATCCACTGGCCTTCTCAGTATCAGTATGGCCCAGATTAAGAAGATAAACTAAGACCAAGAATCAAGCCCCTCTGAGAACCAGCAGCATGCACATGCCTTGCCAAGAAGCAAGGCCCCCTGTGATGCATGGGCTATACATGGGCTGCCATCAGCAGGGGGACAGTCAGACCCTAACCCCTTCTGGTGTATGGGCTGCAAACAAGAAGTACCAATCCCCACCCTACCTCAGCCCCATAAGCAACCTGCTGATCCAGAGAAACACAAGCTGTGATGATACCTATTAAAGTGAAATGCAATTTTGTGCCTGTGGTGCTTTGGTGTTTCACTGACATTGCAGGTCTAGGGCCAGTGGTCTGATCATCTGTTTAAGGCATAGTAGTACACAGTATGACAACTAGGGAGGAATCTCCTTCTGAGGGTGGTAGCCACTGTTGATTCCTTATTGTCTTGTTTTGAAGTCCTGTATTGTTTTCTTTGTTTTGTTGGGTTGGGTTTTATTATTTTTTGTTTTGTTTGACTTTGTTATATCCAATGGCATGAGCAGCTATTTCAAAGACAGCAAGATATATTATGGTAGTCATTTTGGATTTACTATTGTCTTGTTTTGAAATCCTTTATTGCATTCATTGTTTTCTTTTTATTGGTTCTATTCTGTTCTGTTCTGTTTGATTTTTACTATGTCTGACGGTATCTGCAGCTATTTTGAAGACAACAAAAGGCATTATGACAACTATTGTTGATTTTGTAATGTTTTGGAGCCCTGTATCACTTACACTGGTTTGTTTCGATTGGTTTTATTCTGTTTTATTTTCCTTGGTTTTATCTTCTTTAAAAAAAAAAAAAGATGAACTAAGCCAACAAGATTTTTTCCTGAGAATGTAACACTGAATTAGCAGCAGGGCCAGCACCATTTTATAGAAACTATTAGAAAAACCATGATGGTCCATGCAGAAGTTGAAGCTAAGAGGAAGTGAAAAATCAGATGTATATGTATGTCATAAGAGCTACTATTTCTGTGATACTTACTATGTATTTCACATCCTTAAGTTTTTTACCCTATGAAGGAATTTCTGTTAACGACTCCCCAACACTACCATTTTACTTAGGAAAATGCTAAGATACAACTGAATGAAAAATCTCTAACAAGGTCATACAGAAGAGAAAGACTGGAATTAAGCCTTGAAGCTTTACTGTCAAATTTGATTTCATGCAAAGGCAGTTTAGTGTAGAAAAGGTAGCCACATATGCAGAGAGAAGAAGAGAGTCGTGAGAGGGTTGAATAATAAAATTGTGTATATTTGTGTATGAGACAACTACTAGAATGTAAAGGAACAGAAAATGGAGAGCAGAAAATTTCAAATAAAATTAAGCATTGTAAAACTGTACAAGAGCTCAGGTGATACATTTCTATAGTTTTCTAAAACTCAGACATA
>RJWT010035512.1:0-13451 GCA_004365215.1 Cuniculus paca | reverse complement strand
TCTTATCTTGCCCTTTGAGGCATCTCCTTGTTCTAGGGTCTGGCCACACCCCGGCCATGCCGCAGCCCTGCACGTGTGTTCAATTTCCAGCTTCAATGTCTTCCAATAGCGCATGGTTGGCTGTTAGCCAGTGAAGTTTGGTGAGCCATGGTCATGCCTTCCTTGGTCTTCACACCCTTCCTTCACTCTCTGTGTCCCCATGGGGCCCTCTGAAACACTGAGCTGTAGCTGAAATGCAAGAAAAATGTGTTTGATTGGTTCCTTCCTCCCAAGGAAATAACATGGTAATCACAGTAAACTATCTCCTGGGGATGAGGTGATGCTGTTCGTGGCAGGCTTGGCCACACAATTGCTTTTCTCTGCACACCCCCATCTCCTACCATATTTTGGTTACTTTCATCGTGCAAGGACATGGTTCTGTTCAAGGGGGAATGCATTACAGGCTGCCAGAACTTGAGGGCTTCATTTCCTTCAAGGTTGCTTCCCATGGGAAATTTCCACCAGACTTTTCTGGTGTCATCCCCCAGACCCATGGGGAGTAGCTGACTGCACTTTCTATATCCCGCCATCATTTGGATCTTACCCACCTCACAAAGGCCATGTCCTGAAGCTCAGTCTCCAGCTTGGCCCCGCTGGGAGGAGTTGGCAGCTCTGAGGTGGGGTCCAGAGGAAGGTTGTTAAGTCACTGGGCCACCCCTTAGAGGCGACATGGGATGTGGCTTTTTTCCTCTGTCTTGTTGGCTTCTCATCCCTGAGGTGAGGGATTTTGCTCAGCTGCACCCTTCTGCCATGACGTGAGGCCTCACAACCAGACCAAAATCAATGGGGCCAACTGAGCATAGACAAAAACAACTAGAACTGTGAGCACACAAACCCTCCTTCTGTGTGAATCGATCCCCTCGGGTACTTGTCATCATAATTAGAAGTTGATCAACACCTATGCTTCCACACTGCTGGATGAAACACAAGCCTGTGATGCTTCTGGGAAGCAGTGGCAGAACCATGTGTGGTGGGATGAACATGTGTGGTGTCCCTCTTCCCTGGGTCACTCCTTCCTGTTCTTATTTTTCCAAGCTGATTATTACTAATGTGCAGTTGGGTTGCCTTGGGACTCTGACTTTGGCAGTTTTTGTGGCTAGAACATATAATGCTTCTAGATTTTTGATGATCTTGGCATCACCTGTTGCTGTCAGATACTCTCGCCTCAGTGGAACATATAAAATTTCCATATATTGAAATGTCCCACCTTCTAACGTTGTGATCATGGAATGCAAAATGCTACTAATAACTACCTGGCTAGAGCTTTAGGCCTAAACTAGTCAAGATCCAGACAGCAAATAACTTTTTTTGTTGTTTTTTGAAGCAGGGCTTTGCTATGTGGTTCAAGCTGGCCTTGGACTCACTGTGCAGCCCAGGGTGGCCTTGAACTTGCAGCAATCCTCCTGCCTCAGCCTCCTGAGTGCTGGGATTTCAGGTGTGCACTACCACACCCGGTTCAAATAACTATTTTCTCTCACTGTTTATCTATATAGTAGCTCTTGGATACTGGTTCATCCCAGAACAATTGAGCAGGTAGCAGTTAATGTCAGGTCCTGGCCTTCAAATTTTCACTAGGACCCATCTGCTAAATAAAATGCTTATAGTTCTGTCTTTCTCACATGTGGCCTTCACAAGACCCAGACTCAGAGCCCCATTCCTGCCTTGCTGCTGACTGTGAGAAAATGTCCCCAGGGCTTGCTGTGAAGGGAAGTAGGGTACATGGCAGTGCTCTGATGCCCTTTCAAGACTACCTGTTAGAACCTTCCATCTCACCTTGGGAGCCCCTCACAGCAACAGAGCCACGCATCGCCAGGCATGACTGAGAGAGCATCAGGTGGCTCGGCAGGAGAGAGGCACACCTGAGGCCAGGCTGTGCCCCTTCCCGCCCTCCACCCCCGTGGCCTTCCACGCAGAGCTGATCCCTCCCATGCGCGGCTCCATCTGCTGTCACAGCTGCAGACTGCCTCCTCTCCTCGGGCTACCAGAGCCAGAGAGTGGCTGGCCTGAGCATCCCCCCTACCTGCGCCTTCCCTGTGAGCTAGCTCTGTTCCTCAGGCAGAGGCTCAGCCTCCCTGAGTTGGAGGGTGGTCCCCAGCCTGCTCCCCACATCGTTGCTACCAGCCTGGCTGGGATCCCGCATTGTGCGGAAGAGCAAGGAGCTTATCTTGGTAGGAATGTTATGCAATTCCTAAGGATTACGGTAATGTGTATTCACCCTCTATTTAATCACAAGTATAGCAGCCAAACATTAGACTACAGGCATCAGAAGTTGTTGTTTACTGAATACCAAGAGAGCACTACACTGCTGTCTAGCAGTACATATTCATTAAGGGAGAAAAAGGAAGTTCTTTCAAATGTCCCATTGCATGTAATTTACTCTGATGAATACCCACAGAACATGTGTTTCATGTCAAGGACCAGTTAATTTTCCCTTGGCTCTTTCCCATGAACTCGCCACTAGACCATAACTACCCAGTCTCAACACCACTGCAATTCCAGAAAACTCCTTTGGTGAATTGTGGTGCTCTGCTGAATATCCTGCAGCACTCAGTGTAGGTATCTTTGGCACAGTCAACTCCACTACCTGGGCTCAGCCAGTCTTTCCTGGAGTGCCACAGGTAGGACATTCTCAGAGTCCTCCCTGGCTGCTGTCCCTCCTCAACAGCTTTCTTCCTCCAGTCCTTCATCTAACCACGAGAGGACACATGCGAGAAAAAATAACCAGCAACAAACCTAGATATGCACGCTTAGATGCTTTAACGCAGAGTTCTGAGGATTACAGCAACTCTGGTCTTCATCATTGTCCTACTGCATAAATGAAAGTCCTCTGATTTACATTCTTTAAAAAACACCACCTTTGAAATGTGGGTTCTAAGTCTCATCAATGATACCCGCTCTGAAACAGTACAGAACTGCTAGTTCTCGGAATAGAATTAA
The DNA here is from genome assembly GCA_004365215.1 of Cuniculus paca. Classification (NCBI taxonomy): domain Eukaryota; kingdom Metazoa; phylum Chordata; class Mammalia; order Rodentia; family Cuniculidae; genus Cuniculus; species Cuniculus paca. The sequence goes on along the minus strand of RJWT010035512.1, from coordinate 10,475 downwards.
CACTCACAATTTCTAACTGAATTGTCAAAAGAGGAGACAGTTATCAAGGTGGGAATCATTATCGAATTGTATCACAGGGTGGGCCCCTTTTTTCCCATGCAGAGGCTGCCGTTTGGTGGCAAACCTGTGGCACGCATGCTGTAGGCAGTTTGCTATCACTGAAAGGTTCACCATCACTGAGTCCTTTTAGCTTTCCTTTTTGTTTCATAACAATTTCTCCCTCTACCAGATCATATGGATATTCTAGTAGCTCTCACCTTTATGAGAATCAAAACTGTCCCTGACTCCGTGCCCTCCTCTAGCTACTGCCCCTGTTTCTTCTTGATGGGTTGTCTTAGATTGTCTCAGATTCCCCCTCTCCCTAACCTGCATCAGCTGGGCAGCAGAATATGTGGCCACTGGCCAGGCGTCCATGTGCAGGACGGGGCCTCTGCTGCTTGGATGAGGAGGAGAACACACCGGGGAGCCCGCTGTTGACCTCGTTTTGTGCAGTTCAGGACATTGGGATGTGCTGACTCTGGGGGTGATGGTGAACTTGTGTTTGTGTATAAAAATTCTGTGTCAGGGTTTGAATCCCAGGGAGCACTGAGCTATATCCAAAGCCCTTTTTACTATTTTATTTTGCAACGATGGATTGCACAGTTGCCCAGGCTGGCCTCAGATTTACTATCCTCTTGCCTTAACACTCCCAGGTGTGCACTCCCACGCTCAGCTTTCACATTTCATTTTTTGGCCTGAGAATATTTTGTTCTTGAGTGACAGTTTGACTGAATCAAGAGTTTTTTTTCATACTTGAAAAAGAGTTTGCCTCTGTCTCATTATTGTAAATGAGGAAAGTGTGCTCACCATCTATCTAATTGTTATTCCTTTGGGGATGGTTGCCTTTTCCTGAACATCTGGATACAGGGTGCCAAACAAGTCAGACCCACTCTCAGCCAAATTCAGTTGTTTCCGGGAGGAATGACTGGTGTGAAACTGCAGGTGTGTGATTGTCTCAAGATAACAGATGGCCTGAGGGGCTGCCTAGGCATAGAGACATATGTTGGTGAGCACATCTCTCAATTTCCAAAGGTCACATTTACTTAAGGAGCTAGTTCTTAAAATCTAGCCCACTCACCTTAGAAGACAGAAGGTGCTTCAGGAGCAGGGACAGCAATGGGTTCTGGCGAACAACTCCAAGTTATCTGGCAGGCAGCTGATGTGAGCAGTGCTTAGATGTGGTGGTAGAACATTGGAGGACATTTTCAATACTTGTGATTCATCAATCTGTTCCTTTCAATCCTAGGTGGCAGTGTGTGTGTGTGTGTGTGTGTGTGTGTGTGTGTGTGTGATTTCCATACCACCTTCCCCTCAGCATTGGCAAGAGTTTGGTCTAAATGATAGTTGAGTTTGGTTATCATACATCCCAGAATCCTATTTCTGACACTTGGTCCCTAGGACTGGGTGAACTTTGAGAAGTACCTAGCCTCGCTGTGTTTAGCTCCCTCAAAGGGAAAACATGCAGATGCCCTGTAAGGGCAAAGTAAGACAAGGCAGATCACCTGACACATTTCTTGGCATGTGTTAAGCACTCGAGACGCCTGAGCTTCCAGTGTTATGGGTGACAGAAAAAGTGAGCAGAACAAAGTGCAGCAGGCTCTGGCTTCAATTAACACTGCTTTGTGTGTCCTTTCCCTCGTTAGTTCCTCCTCCAAGCACAGAATGTGGAGCTGTACTATCTCCTGCTTAGATCCTGGTTCTGACATTTGCTAGTTAAGTGACCTTAGAACAGTATAAAACTTTAAAAGTCTGAAAAAATAGCTCATCTCTTGGCTTAATGTGTAAAGACTGAGATAAATCCCTGGCCCTAGTTGTGCTCATTTCAAAAACATTTAATGCTTCCTTTGTTCATGGAGAAAAAAGCCCAAATTGTTAAGTTTGTCATGTGACCTACTGCTCCCTCACAGTGCCCTCCACTCAGGCAGTATAGATACTCCTCCTTCAACGACCAGTTACGTTCCCATGACCAGGTCACTAAAGAACTGGTCACTGAATGGAAATTGTATACACTATGCACATTACAGTATTCAGAACTAAGAGATGGTCAAAGGGAACTCCAGCTTTATGACTTTGCCTTTATTTGCGTAACTCTTACATGTAGTACTGTAATGTATAGCAGAACATGAAGCTACAGTACTGTACTGGACAAGCAGCAAAAATGACAATATAGGCAAGGTGTACTATACCAAAAAAAGACATATGACTCTATAACAAGATGTACAGAACCGTACAAAAAAAATGCATTGTAAGTCTGAGTGGTGGGCCATACAGCCCAACAGGGCACCTCGGCCATCAGTCTGACAGGTACGTTGCCGTGCTCACCCCGCATATGGACGGTCCCTGCTCCTTGTGTCCTGCCCTTGGCTCTTGACTCCAGCAGGTGGGACACTCCCCCTGACCCTGACTGCTGCCACAGTCCCACCTTTCCTCTAGGGTCAAGTTGGCAAAGATCCGTGTGATATTCCTGCTCCAGCTTCCTAGCAGAAAAACATCCCCATTCATGCTCCATGATCTTCTCTGACTGTTGCCTGCTCAACACCTTTATGTACGTGTCTTTCTCCTTCACTACAGTGCAGACAAATTGCCCAAACTACCTTCACTTCTTTCTCTTCCTTTCATCTTTCCCGTGGTGCTAAGCATGTGCTTTGCGTGCAGTAGATACTTAGCATGTGTGGAACTGCAGTAAATCCACTGTGAATTTTTTTCAAAAGTAACTCCCTTAAGAGTTGGAGAAAGTGGGGGTTACAGTTACCATCCCCCCCATACACACACAGACCCCAAAGCCAGTTATTGTTTTAGCAGGGCCTGTGCTGCAGCGCAGGGGCTCGGGGTGCGGGATGGAGTCCTGCGGTGGGAATTGCTGTTTGCAGAGCAGCTTTCAGCCTGCATCCCTCTGAGAGGGGCAGGGCAGAAAGCTTGCTATGAGCACTGGGTGTGTGAGTAAGGGGCTCAGATCCCTCCCTTCTTCAAAAAGCCAAGTATCCTTTTAAGTGTGTGGGTGCTCTTTAAAATGTTAAAACCTCAAACTTCTACCAATAGATGGGTCTGGGGTCTAAGAAGGTTTACACTGGGGGCAGAGGCTGGTGTGCAGGTGGGCAGTTTCCTTCCTGCTTTCCCAGGAGGGGAGGCCAGCCTGCTCTGGTCTACACTGGAGGGTGAGGGTCTGGGAGGTGTGGGCATCCGCACCCAGCACGGGCAACAGAGTCCAGCACTTGCTGGTGACTTTGCCACCTCCTCTGTCTGCATGAAAAGGACTCCCAGCTTGGAAGGATGGGTGAGCTGCTTTATTACCGAGTTGCTAAAGAGGCTTTGCTTCCCCCCAGCACAGTCAGGGAATTGTAGGCAGCGCCTCCGCTGAGAGGGGCTTCAAAGCCTGGGCCCGAGGCTCTGCTCTCTTCCCCTAGGTATTTCCTGTTCCCTGACCTCCCCCTGCTGCTGCACCAGGACATTCGGAGACACTCCTCCCTGTCTCTCCCTCCTTCAAGCAGAGGCTTAAAAATAATATCCTGTGTTTGCGCAGTATGTTCCAGCAAGACTGCCAAAGCCCTGGGCAAACACCAGCTCCTCCTCCCTGCACCTCTCCCTTTCCCACCGAGCCAGGGCCAGGGATGGTGAAAGAGCTCAAGGTTTGCAAGAACGGGAGAAACTGCACTAGTAACACAGAAGGTTTTAAAATATATGAGAAAGGTCAAAAAACCTTCAGTTCCTGGTTGCAGAATCCAGTTCACCCTGGCATCTTCTGTTCTTTTGAATTCTGCCTACCTGGCTGTTTTCCTGTGACATTTCAGGAAGCCTGTGATGACTCTGACTCAGCTGAAGGGATTAAGCACCTGCTGGTTTAAATGTTAACACTTTGACCTTCCTAGTAAGCTCCCCATTGTACAGATGGGAAATTGAGGTCTCTGAGACATCACTGGACAAGGTCCAAGGAGGTTCCCACTGAGATAAAGAACCTGCACCCATTCTACCCATACAAAAGGTTTGCAGGCTTGCTGACTCCTGTCACAGTAAAAGTTTTCAGGACTAGTGACTAGGCATAATGGAAGTTACTAGGCAGAAATTAAAAGTTCATAGTTAAAGGAAGTAAGAGTGCAGACTGAGAGACAAAGGCGTGGAGACATGGGCCTTATTATCTGGAGTTGGGTATATTTATGGGTCTTGAGGGTATCTTTAAGATGGGAGATCTAGAATGTGTGTCTCATCGGTCGGTCGGCTCTGTCAGAATGCAAACCGTTTGCAGGTGTTTTCAGTTGAAACAGGCTGCCTACTAAGGCTGCTGCTTCCCTGAGGGAGAAGGAAGTGTAATTTACAAGTGAAAAAACCTGGTCTATTCACAGGTTGAAAAAGGTCAATTTGCAAGTGAAAAGGAATTGCCCAGGCTTACTGTGTCTTGAGAGAAGAGAAAAAACAAAAATAGAGTTGAGTAACTCTTACATCCTGAAGCTGCAGTTTTTCTTAAAAGTACGATTTAAAAATTTTGATTTTCTTTGTCTTCTTTTTACCTGTCTGTATTTTTTTTATCCTACCTGAAGATGACCCAGATACTGAAGTCCACATCTCTTGCTGCTGGACTGTGGCTCAGTGTGCTGCTGAGTTTGATGGGATATGTGAGGTTTAGGTTGAAGATCAAAAAATCCGGATCCTGGAAAAATATAGCTCCCAACCTGTTAGATATCAAATGTGCCAAGTTTGTAGTCCCGCAACATCAAGGAATGGAGTCACAAACCAAAGGAAGAAATTAAGAGAGTTTTACTGAAAATAGATAATGACAGAATAGTGCCTGGATTTCTAGGAGGGTTCTTGAGTGAGGTGACCACTGAGGTCTGTGGTAGGGTGATGTATACTGCAAATCACAACATGGATGCAATGTGGGTCAAGTTACAATCAACCTATAGGATTACAAATAGAGCCACTTAGCTAATACTGATCGAATAGGGAAATGAGTCAAACAGCTAGGGTAACTGAGAACAAAGGCATTTTTGAGAAGGGATGGGTCTAGATACTCTGGTCACCCACCCGGACAACTGATGGCTATCTGGACTCACTGGACCAGCTGGTGCTAATTACAGCAAAATTGCAAGTTGTTGGTTACTCCTTAGGGAAGCACGCAGGCCTGGCCATTGCTTCTCATCTTGGTCCTCCAGCTACAATTCTGATGTCTACATTTTTGTGTTGACTTCTTTGAAGGCCTAATGCAGTACCTCTTTTACTGTATATTAATTTCTAATTAACTTAGCTGTCTATAAGAGCCCCATCCATCTCTCCACCTCCATGGCTTGTATGTAGACCTGGGGACAGTTAAGTAGCATCTGTAACTTCTCACTGCTTTGCTCTTACTTTGGCCCTGCCACTGCAGGTAGCCAAGTTCCCAGTCACATTCCTGGCTTCTCACAGCCATGGACTAATCAGTATTTCTCCACTCAACACTTGCCTCTTTGGACTCAGCTAGACTTCAGGGTTGGACCTAGATGTTCACCTGGCTCTGATATCAAATGCACTCTGTCCTACCCAGTGGAGCCAGATAAACATGCTAAGGTTCAGCACAGACCACCACATGGATCTGCTCAAAATGGGAACAGTACTTTCCCATTGTGATCCAGAATAAGGACCTCTGCAGCTTCCAACACTCGATAATGTCACCTGGACCTGCCCCGGGCTTGATTCCCACTGCTCCTTCAAGCACAGCTGACACCCCACCTCAACCATGCTTCTTGCCAGCATTTGAATGGCTCCACACTTCCCACTCCGTGCATTAGTATTCACCAGCACTAGTTTTCTTCCCTGGAACGCCCTCCTCAGCCCTCAAAGCCACCTACAAACTTCATTCTTTCTTCAAAGTCTTTTCCAACTGTCATTTCCTTCATGAAACTTCCCTGATACTTACTTCAAACCCTTAAAATGGCCTATATTTCTCTTACAGAATTCATATTCAGCCACCCTGTAGCAAAACTATTTTTGTCTTACCTAAATGCAACTTATAGGGTATATCCCTGAAAACAAGTATGTGCCTACTTTTAGAACATGTTTTCCACAGTAATTATTGACATAATATACATTAAACAAATGTTTGTTGATTACATGAATGAATATTTTGCACTAAGTGCTCAATAAACTTATTTGCCAATGATTGCCAACCATAACTTCTTCAGCTGTGACTTAGTCATCTAACCTCCAGTTTTGTACTGCAGCAAGCTTTAACAATGTATATGATAGGTGGGTAGCACATGCCTGTAATCCCAGCTGGGGATGTAGCTCAATATGAAGGCCCTAGGTTCAATTCCCAATACGTGAAATAAATATATATATCTGCAGCAGGTCCAAAACTGAGCTAAGCATACTCTCAGCCCCACTTCCAGCTGCCTTGCTTTTCTCTTTTACCTCAGAAGCCCTTTGCGCTTGTCCCTTTCTTTGTGAGAGTTATTTCATGTGGGGCTGACTTGAGCCGTGGAAGCTTGCTTTGGGAGCCAAGTTCCCAGCACCAATATCCATGGATTAATCACAAAATTATAGGATGTCAGAGCTGGAAGCAGTGTGGTCTAACCCCTCATTACTGATGAAGACACCAAGCTCCCAGAGGGATTTGCGTGAAACAGAGCCGGAACTATCACAAGACTCCCATTACACTGGGGCTGATGTGACCTTTCTGAGCCCTTTCGTTTCTTCAGGTGGTACAGGTGGTTATTTTCCAAGTCACGGCATGCTTCAGCCTCTTTCCCATGACTCCCATAGAGGGAGATCTGACTGCACAGGCCCCAGAAACTACAGCTCCGAGCTCCCTACAGCCGGCCTTTCCCATCCACTGTCACACAGGTCGTGTGGGGTCCAGCCCAGTCTGACAGTCTGTTTCTCCAAAGAAGTCCAGCAGTTAGTGGGCAGGAGCTTCCCATCAGTAACCACGCCACAGACCCAAGTTCTCCACATCTTATCTACACTCCCTATAAAGCTAAAGGTGACCTCAGCTATTGTGGGGTGGGATGGAATTTGAAAGGTGTGATTTAAAGCATGATTAAAAATGACCATACATCTGTACAACACAGTTTGAACTAGACAATAGGCACTTGGGCCAAGTCTTCCTAGCTCATACGGCCTTCTCTGTGGAAATTACTCACAGGTACATCTTACCCACTGAGTTTATCAGGCTCTGGGAGCTAGTCCAGGCACTTCTTTCCTCTCCTGTGTTACACCTGTAATCTGGAAGGCTGAAGCAGGAAGATGGTGCCCAGCCTGGGAAATCTACTGATTTAGCAAGAGCCTGTCTTTAAAATAAAACATTTAGAAAAGGACTGAGAATGTAGCTCAGTGCAGAGACAAACAAAAACCGAACAAAAAATTTTGTAGGTACTAAAAAGGATACTATTGAGTATCCTACAAAAATTAGTATAATTAAATTAATTGATTGATTATTTTACAAAAAAAAAAAAAACACGCTCAATTGTTCAGGTATTCGTAATTATAAGCAGAACTGAGCTTTGAGCCCAGTACATGCTGGTTCCAAACACTAAGCTTTTTTTCTGTTACCTGTGTTTTTCTCCCTTCCTTCCTCCATTTCTTTTACTTTTCTCCCTCCCTTCCTTCTTTCTTCCTTTCTGAGGACCCAAATGTTTTTTTTTTCCACCTGAAAGGATACACAAAACATGAACATTTACTACATACACAAGCAGAACTTGTTTTTGCTTTATTCATAGTAAACAAAACTGGAAACACCCAAGTGCCCACTCACAGGTTACTAAGCTGTAGGGTGTCCCTGCAGTGGACTCTGCTCAGCCACACACAGGCCACTGTACTGATGTGTGCAGACTAGGATGCATCACAAATAACCATGCCAAGTGAAAGGAGGTAGGTGCGGAAGACTATGTGCTGCAGAATTCCTTTCACGTAAGGGTTTAGAAAAGGCAAAATCAACCCTCGGTGCTAGAAAGCAGGTCAGTGGGTCCCTGGGCAGAAGAACTGATTTCAGAGCACCTGAAGGAACTCTGAGGTGGAATGGAAATGATTCTCTGTGTGGATTTGTCAAAACTTGGTGAATTACACTCATAAAATAGGTAAGTACATATTGTGTATTAAATAGACCTCAATAACATTGAAGGTTTTTGTTCTGCATTGTTTTGTTTGTTTTTAAAGCAGTGCTTGCTTTTTCTGAGAAAGGGGTGTCCTAATCTGCTTTGATTATAGTAATACCTTTCGATCACCTAAGGAATCGTGGGACTGATTAGGAATTGTGCATTTTCAGGAGTTCCTACCAACATGGTCCCCTCCTGGGCAGTCCAAGCTGTGTAAGGAACACAGGTCTGTTAATTTTAGGGTAAACTCCTTCAGCATTTCTCTTGAGGGGTGCTTACATTTGACAGAAGCAATGCTAAGCCCTGCCTTTAGCAAGAAGAGGCATCTGGTGCAATTTTATTCCCTGTAATGTAAAACAAATGGTGATAGAGAATTGATTGATGTGATTGGAGCATGTTTGTATGTAAGTAGGAGATCGTGTGTGTGTGTGTGTGTGTGTGTGTATGCGTGTTGAATGTGCATTTACTTCATGACACTTGAGTGAAGAGTTGATTTCCCAAATCCACTGACCATTGGTCATCTGCTTATGAGTGGGATGCCCAGCATCCATTTTTATCACTTTGGAGAGACACAGGAGTTCACAAGTGTTTACCAGGGCAGAGGGTTTGAGTTCATCCTGGTCACAGCTGGGTGTGCAGTGCCCAAGCTTTAGCGACCCATTTGAAAAGTCCATAACTCTGATTCCAAGCTGGAGTCAGGGGCCTTTGCACCAGGGCCCCAACACACCCATCCAAAGTGCTGCCTCCACAGGCAACCTTGAAAGCATGCTCTGTGGATGGCTGGATACAAGGGAGCTTGGCCACTGTCCCTTCCAGTGGTCCCTAATCTGCTCCATTGCCTCAGTGCTAAGGAATCTACCATCAGTGCCTTCCACCTTCCCCTTTTATCTTCTCTGATCTCAGGAACTTTCTCCGTGCAGTCCACGCTAATCCTCCTCAAAGGACACAAAACCCTACAGCTGGCGTGGCAAGGGTGGGAGGGTAGAGTGGCCAGGGTAAGTGAGAGGCAGCACAGTCTGGCCAAGGAACTTTTCTCTTCCTTGGTGACCCCACAGCAGAAAATGAAAGTGGAGCCAGGAGTTCGTTTTTTATTAATAACTCAAATAATTGCTCAGGAATGTTTGTATTCATGCTTATGAAAGGTCTATGGACTATGTTCATCTCACAAAACTCTCTCCTGCACGGTCTGGGACAACGGAAGTGACTGATAAGTGTTGCACGAATCATTGAGGACCACCACCAGGATGGCTCTTCCTGAAAGAAGAGCAGTTGTCTCCATTTTGGCTAAACCTGACCCTATTTCCATGCATTAGTATGTACAGAGCTGGCTAAAATTTGTCTTTACCCCCTCAGTTGGCTTTAAGCAATGCAAATGGGTCTAGGCGAGGAGCTGATGTGTAGTCTTTATAGCAATGGACAGGGCAGTGATGTCCAGCCGAGAGCTCCCTAATAGTATGTGTGAGCTAGGCTGAGTGTGCCATACTGTTCACTGAGACAGGCTCAAGAAAGAATCTATGACAGGGCACGAAAATTACATATCAGAGCCGAAGCACTGACCCCTAAGCATAAGCCACTCCTAATTGTGATATGCAGATTACTCTTTCTGCATCTCTCTCTGCACATTGCAGAGGTCCTATCAGGCCTCCTACCTAGCCCAGCTCATAGCGCTCACATACTTCCCACCTTTTTCTCAGTCATTCATCCTTGAGCCACTCCTCTCATCATGAATTAATAAAACCCAGTTTTAGGCCTGGGTTGAGGGCTTTGTGCCAGTTAGCCATCGTTGTAGCTGGATTTAGGCTTCCCTTGGGTTTCCACAACCACAAATATGCCTTAGTGTCTTTATTCTCACCATGGGTTGCATTGGAAGTGGTAAATTGGAATTCCTTATTGAAATTCCAGTAACTTTTCCCTGGGATTACATATGTGGACTCCTCTAGACCTTGATGAGGTCCAGAAGGGCTTCCTGTATGAATGAATGAATGAATGAATGAATGAATAGGAAGTGGCCAGAAAGATACTCATCCACTAGAAGTGGTTCACTTTGGGAAATGGGATCCTATGGGTATTATTTTTTACTGCTATTTATACTTTTGTATTGTTTGCATTGCATCAAATTTTTTTTTGAAAAGAATACAACCAAACAAAATAAAACAGAGTAGAGTCAATAACAACAAAATAATGAACATGGTACATGACCTCTAAACAGGGTAAAAAGCAGTCAATAATGGCTACCATAATGCCTCTTGTTATCTGCAATATACCTGCCCATACTATCAGGGATAAATAAAATCAAACAAAATAGAACAGAATAAAACCAGTAAAAAAACAAAACCAAAACCAAAACCAAACAAACAAAGCAGAACAATGTAAGCA
>RJWT010035510.1:0-13464 GCA_004365215.1 Cuniculus paca | reverse complement strand
AGAGAAATTAGAACAGAAATTCTATCCCAGGTAAAAGAAGAAATGAAAACCATAATAAAAGAAATACTAAGCATCTCTAAAGAAGACACAGATAAAAAAATAGAGGAGCATAGGAAAATGAGGGAAACCATGAATGAACAGCATAAGAAAGATTTAGCATGTATGAAACAGATTCAAAGAGATATCCAGAAAATTAAACGTTCATTCGATAGCTGGCATGTTGACATGAAGGAAACTAAAGAAAGACTTTCAAAGCTTGAAGACAGGATTGCAGCCTATGACCGTGAAAGGAAAGAATTCTTAAAAATAACAAGGTCTCAGGAAGTAACAATTCAACAGCTGGTGGACAACTCAAAGATGCATAATTTAAGAATTAAAAATGTGAGTGAAGAAGCAGGTGTCAAGACAAATGACATCAGGACCTTATTTACAGATATAATTCATCAAAACTTCCAAAGCATAAAAAAAGAATATGACATTCAAATAAGTGAGGCATATAGAACTCCAGCTAGCCATAACCAAAACAAATCTATACCCAGGCATATAAGAATCAAGATCCCAGAAATTCAACTCAAGAACAGAATATTAAAAGCTGTTAGAGAAAAGAAACAGATCACCTATAAAGGAAAACCCATCAGAATCACAGCAGACTTCTCAACACAAAGCATCAAGTCAAGAAAAGGCTGGAGTGAAGTAATGCAAGTCCTGAAAGAAAACAACTTCCAACCCAGACTGATGTAGCCTGCAAAACTCTCCTTCAAAATTAATGGAGAAACAAGATACTTCCATGACAAAGAACAACTCAAGGAATTCATGACCACCAAACCAACCCTACAAAGATTACTACAGGACATTTTAGAGAGAGAGAAAAAGGACCGCGGTCTCAGGAACAATGTCAGAGGGGGACCATCAAGTGGGGCCAGTTGATTGAATGGAGAGGAAAAATAGGGAGCCAATGGCAGGAAAATAGCATGGCACAGACAATACAGTGCAAGAGGGCCTCGAGGCACTAATAGAAAGAAAAAGAGGCATAGTGGATCAGGAGACAGGATCCATCAATATGCTCTATGCAAGAAACACATTTAGCTAGAAAGAAAAGTCATAGTCTGAAAGTCAAAGGAGAGAGAACAATGCCCTATGTGACAGGGAGCCAGAAAAAAAAATAGGGATAGCCTGCCCATTAATTGCAGAATGGATAAAAAAGACATGGGATTTCATGGGATGGAAACCTACTCAGCTCTAAAGGGAGATAACCTCAAGGCTCTTGTGGGTAGATAGAGGCAACTGGTAATAGTGCTCATGGATGTAATGGTCCAGAGTCACCAGGGTGAATTTTGTGTTGTCTCCATAGCATAACAAACTAAAGGTGTTAGTGGGATCCAAAATGCACAATACATATTGGGAAAGTCAAAGGGGAGGAATTATCTAAAAAGGGAAAGAAATAACCACTATTAATCTATTACCATGATTTGAAATCTAGATTGTATTCATTGTTCTGATTAGTTTCATTTCGTTCCGATTTGTTTGATTTTATTATACTTGATGGCATGGACAGCTATTTTAAAGATAACAAAATATATAATTGCAGCCATCGAGGATGTCCAATTAGTTTGTTTAGAAACCCTGTATGGCTTTCATTGTTTGTTTTGATTGCTTTTACTCTATTCTGGATGGTTTGATTGTAATATGTCTGAAGGTGTAGGCAACTATTCTGAAGATAACAAACATTATGGTAGCCAATGCTGTTTTGCTAATATCTTGAAATTCTGTATTGCTTGCATTGTTTTGCTTTGTTTGTTTTGTTTTGTTTCTACTGCTCTAGTTTGTTGTATTTTGTTTGATTTTTCTTATCCCTGATGGTATGGGCAGGTATACTGCAGATAAGAAGAGGCATTATGGTAGCCTTACTGATTGCTTTTTACCCTGTTTAAAAGTCATGTACCATGTTCATTGCCTTGTTTTGATTGACTTTACTCTGTTTTGTTTTGTTTGATTGTATTCTTTTCAAAATAAAAAAAAGAATAGGAGTAAAGGATACTGTCAGGCATCTCTGGAGTTGGTCTAGAACATTCCTATCACCCACAGATATTCCAGTTTTCTTCTGGGAGCTACAAGGGGATTTGCACACATATCAGCTGTACTGGTACCCATCGTCAGTGGGTTTCTCCTCAATCAGGTAGAGTTTTCTTTTCAAAAAAGACTCTTAAAATGCTCTCCTCAATCCATTTGTAAAAGTGATAGCATAAAGACCATATTTAAAAGTCACAAAATCAAACTGAATTGTGGGTAATGCCAAGACAATAAATCTAGTAAAGAAAAATATAGGACAATTTCTTTGGTAATCTCAATTCTGGTTCCTTCTGGAAACAAAGCACTAACTAGTGATGCACTGGTCATCACTATCTGACACGAATCACGCAGCCACATAGGTGGCTTGAGAAGATGATTTTATATCAATCTGCCACATCATCTACAATACTTTGAAATTTTCATTTCCATAATTGTGCCAAAGGAAAAGGGTAATGTGAGCAATCATTATAAGTCTGTGTTGCATACTGTCATTTTTGTACATATTTCATATGCAATAATCTTATTTAAGTATAGATCCTCCCATCAATTACGAAAATTGAATATGATTATCCCTATTTCCTAATAATTAAACGGAAAATCTGGTAAAATGTCTTTCTGATAAGAGGATGTATAATCATAATTCTAACTTAGACATGTCTGGGTATAAAGCCCATAATCTTTTCGCTGCACCATCACAATGTAAGTAGAATCTTCAGAACAAATCATTTACACAGTCAAAACTCACACAAGAGACAAAGTATATGACACTTTGGTAATAGTACCAAATGAAGTATTGTAGGCTAATTATAAAGGTGACCAAATGATTTTTATTAAAAACATTTTAAATGTATTTGGAATTTTGTTCTCCATTTATCAAGCCACTTTCAGGAAATGAATTTCGACATGGAAATTCATTTGTGTACATTATCATCTTAATTAATAATATGAAGTTTCATAGAACAAAAGATGAAAGCAGTAATATTTACTTAGATTTTGTTTGCTTTTTTTTTTAATCTCCAGGATCCTGAGTTTGGGTGGAGGAATATGTTTTTCTTGTTATTTGCCATTAGTATATTGGGATTGATCATCTACTTCATATTTGGAGAAGCAGATGTCCAAGACTGGGCTAAAGAGAGGAAAATAACTCGTTTATGAAGGTAAAGGAAAACTCTTTCATTTATAGTTATAACCACAGAAACACAGCTTAAAGTGACATTACAAGTCACTTTAGTTTCATAGTTGTCCCACTTTGGATGGAAAAATCGTCATGTTCCATGTTTCATAAAAAGGAAGACTTCAGAAAGAATTGTATTTGCTGTGCCTCTTATAAAAAAATGAGATCTGTTTTTTCTTCTGCTCAGACTTCTCCTGAGGAACATATAAGATGAATAAAAATACAAATGAAATGATCATGAAGAACAAAGTTGTCCTCTTTGGATTAAGAAGAGACATTGTATGGAAGCCATTGTGTTAGTTTCCATTTCTGGATGCAAGAAACAATGTTTAAAACCCCTTAGTCTTGGGTAGCAGTGAATTTTTTCCTAATTGATTAATATCACACGAATAAATGTTTATTAGATTAATATTGATTAAATTGAATATTCATTTCTATTTATTGGGCTGGGTGTTTTCAGGGGCTCCTTCCTGTGTGGGCTCCACTGTTCACCATCCTCCCCAGACCCCAGGAGCTGAGCTGCGTGAATTGCATTTCACACTTCCCTGCCCGTTGGCTTCCCTTGGATGGATGCTGGAGACAGGAAAGTGAGGACAAAGTATTTAGCTGTGAGGCTCACTACAGTTCACAGCCCAACCCTCACATGCTCTAGTGGATTTTTTCCCCTTGTCCATTAGGCCTTTTTTCTTTTGCTTGCTCTGATGTTCTCCAGAATTCCTTGTCATTTTCCTGCTACATGCCAGATTCTGTGTAAATCATCTCTGGTAACAATGCCCCCAAATTAGCCAGTCTGAGCCTGTCATTGTTCTCTGAGGCTCAGCCAGCTCAGTGGTTAAATTGTCTTTCCAGCTTAAAACACAAAACAGATTAGTGTTTTTGTCAAGTGATCACTTGGTGTCAGTGTGCCATAGCAGGTTCAGAGGCCCAGGACCATGTTGTAAATTGCTCACTATGCTAATCTGTACCATGCAGAATGAAGATTACCACCATCAAATTGGCTCATATAAAGGCAATGTGATAGGCAACAGTTCTGAGTGAAAAATCAGGGCAAGGATATAGAGGGTCAAGCTTGAACAAACTCAATAACTACTGAGATCTTGTGGTGCCAAATCTGGACTTGCAGAATACTGGACACAGTCATTATGTCCCCTCTAATATAAGAGCAGACATAATTATCACACATTGTGTTAGGTACAATAGCAGAAGGACTTGCAGGGCATTATTATAGGAGACCAGATGAGGGTTCCCTATCACCAGCAAAGAGGCATGGGGGAAATATCCTACAGCAAGTAGTGACTGAGTTAAATGTTTAATGCAGAATGTTATAGTAAGAATTCTCACACTGGAGCCAAATTTGTGCAAAAGCATAAACAAAGAAATATGATGGGTTCTGAAGAGAGTCACTTGTCTTCACAGTTAGCAGTGTACAGAAGATGAAGTTAGGGAAGTGGACATGGCCAAAGTGTGAAGACCCTGTGTGCCATGTTAGGTAGTTTGTGGTGTTTCTTCCATGTAATAAGATAAGGATCACAGTAATGTGGGCAGACAACTTTTTAAGAGAACACTGCTCTTAGCTAAATGGTCACCTGTCTAGTAGTCTATTCAGCAGTGGTGACAACTGAGTTAGGTCAGGAAGAGCTGGGAAAAAGAGAGATGAAGAATGTCTACAAGGTAAAATGGGAGGATCATGGTATTTGGTTAAATGCATACCCAAGAGATAAGGATTAAAGGAGTCCTTGGTCTCTAACCTGAGAGACCAAATAGCAACTAAACCAGAGAATGCAGGATGTTGAGTCCTTTCAGGAGAAAGATAACAATCTGACTTTGGAACATACTTTGCTAGTGGTGACAGAATAATCAAGTGGATACGTGTGTTAGTTTTCTGCTCTAACAAAGCGTCAACAAATTCTGTGGTTTAAACACAATAATTTCTTGCTTCACAACTATACAAACCAGTGTTGGTAGACTTGGTTCCCTTTAAGGACAGGATAAAGAATCTGTTCTATGTCTCTAGTAACCCTAGATTTAAGCAATGCCTTCTTTCAGAGTCCTCATGTCATCTTTCTGCTGTATTATCTGTTTTGGTGTCCAAATTTCCCTTTTTTCTAAGAACACTAGTCATGGTGGATTATGACCCACTCAAATACCCTCATCTTAATTTGATCACGTGCAAAGATCATGTATCCAAGAGAAGTCCCACTCATGAATATTGGGGATTAGAAATTAACCATATTTGGGATGGGAGGGCATGATCCATAAACACATACTTAATAGAGGACCAGATCATGACTCTGAAACTTGAGGAAAGGAACTAGATTGGAGATAAGATATATGGGGGAAATAAACACACTCGATTCTAAAGACCTGAATATGGGCTGGATTGATCTGCCACAGCCTGCAGATGGAAAAACACCAAGCTAAGACAGGGGCCAACAATTAAGAGGTGGGCAGAGCAAGAGATGTGCATACATACCAGAGATGAAAGGTCAGGCATATAAGAGTAAAAAAACAGTATACAATTCTTGTGGAATTGCCTGAGCATGACCTGTTAAAAAAGACAACTGATTAGTAATAATGACTGTGTGTGGGAAGTTCAGTTAAATGAGATCAGGAAAGGAATCTGGTCATTTTCTGATTAATTCATCCATGGCTTCTTTGTGGCACAGTTAGTAAAGGGGTGAGTATACAAGCCACTTCTGTCTGTTAGTGAGTGCAATGGCTCAATGGTATCCCCTAAAAGCTCAGGTGTTGGAGCTGAAATTCTCAAATTCACATGCTGTTATGTGGAGGCGGAGCTTTGGAGAGATAATTACAATCAGATGAGGTCTTAAGGGAAGAGATCCTATGATGACATGAATGGCTTTATAATTAGAGGAAGACAGGATCAGGGTGTTGCTCAGTGGGAAGGAGGAAAAAGGAGAGGATAAAGCAAGCAAGCTTGATCTGTCTTGGCACATGATGCTCTTCACCACACATATTATTATACAGCATTAAGGCCCTCACCAGATGCTGGTGCCAGGCTCTTAGATTTCCCAGCCTCCAGAACCAGAACCCAAATAAACCAGAAATACGACTTTTCTCATTCAGATAGGAAGTCGATGTTTTTTCAGTAAAAACGCCTGCTTAAAAACACCTGTTAAACGAAATTAAGGCATTCCAAAGTAGATATAATCTCCATTGGATAAATACTCTTGTCTCAGAAGAAAAGAAAAAAAAATAGTTGTCACTAATTTACAGGTAAAACCTGCCAGTTTTCCTTGCTGCAGAGTATAGCTAAAAGGATCTATAATGCTTGTCTCAGCTGCAAAATGTTTAATATTAAGTATATCATTAAAATGTCTACTGTGAAAATGAAGGGCAATTTAAAATTGAATCAACTAATGGAAATGATTTGCCTTTTGGGTGTAAACATTTTGAAAATTCTGTGGGCTACATAATGAGATCTAAAGTTCAAGACAGTAATTGTACTCTTCCTACTACAATCAAATTTTTAAAATGAAGTCTGTTGTCCTCTCTGAAACCCAAAACACACACGAAGATATTTCCCCACATTGTTTTGCTCTGTTTTGTGACTACAATCTTTCTGAAATTAAGAGATACATTTCTGACAATGAAGGAAAAGAGACAAGAATGAATACAAGAAGCATAAGAGAAAGCGCAGAGGTTGACTCGGGTTGTGATGCTGATTTGCCCTCCTGAATGAAGATGCAGAGTTGGCGTGTTTAGATTACAATTCATTCAGGGTAGCAAGCCCACACAGCTGCATGGTGCTGGTTAGTGTCTTGTGCGTGTGACAGCACACTAGAGTCTCAATGGCCCATGTTGCAGTGCACTCAGGGTTAGTAAGCCCATGTGTGACAACATGGGTGCTAGAAAGACCTGTGGAATCTTACAGTTGGCTACTTAGGTCTCTATGACAGCATACTGGGCACCTCCTCATGCATCTGACAATACACTGGGGAGGAAGCCCACAGGGGGCATGCCGGGAATTGGTTTGGCTCATGGCAGCACATCAGGGGTTGACAGGGCATTACTTTATCAGAGCCACTGTAGAACTGGTCACTTGAAGATACTCCTTCCTTTTCCCCTTCCCTGATGCTTGGTAACCACAGGTGTGAAAGCCCATGGATACTGATCACACCATTCAGCATTTGCAGTAGGCTGGCTGGGAAAGAGGTTTTTTCCAAGAAAAGGGAACTAACTTTTTTGAAGTAATAAGAGTTGCAGGGCTTTACTATGGAGCTAGAAAATAGATAGGTAGCTCACCCAGGTCACAGCAGTGAGCAACAAAACTGAGATTCAACCTCAGGCACTCAGACCCGAGAGTCTACCTGCCATGAGGTGAGCAGATTTGCTCCACAATGCTTTTCCACCATGCAGCTTCTGCCTTAGAGCCAGCTGATCACAGACTGAAATCCACGAAACCATGAGCCAAGATAAACCCTTCCAGCTTTCAGTTGTATGTGTTAACAATTTTCTCCCAACAATAGAAAGATGACTAATATAGTGGTGAACTAAACTGAAGTGCTGATAACTTTCAAATGTGCTTTTCTAAATCACTAAGTGAGTTTCCAGGAAGAACTGCCTTATCTTCGATGTCTTGGAGAGGTTTAGTAAAACCACTCTGCTAGTCTTTATCTGTCAGCTCCTCTCTCCTCATGAGGTCCTGGAGACTGAACAAACAAAGTTGTTTAACATAAGAAAGAATTTATGATATTTTCCTACAACTTACTTTTTCTTCTAATTCTTCCACTGTAAAGGTCTAGAAGCATAAGATCCAGAAGCAATGAGCTCTCAGAGTTCAAAGTATGGTTTCTGAACATTATTTCCTGTTAAAAAGTCCCAGGTTAAGAACAAGAACTATATGATGAGCCTGGAAAATGTTTTTGTGTTAGAAAACAAGGAATTCATCCAAGACCAAGAGTCATACGATGACATGTGGTTCAGCTTGAAGGGAATTCAATTTGAGATAGAGAAGCGTCTGACTCATTTTTCCTGGGTTTGGCTGGGGTAGAGGCACAGTGTGACTTGTCCTGTGGCCAGCACACTTCTCCCCTTTGCTCCCCTGTGCTATACCTTGCAGTCCAATGGACAGGAAAGTTTGCTTCAGTGTCTTCCCTGGCTATCAAACTATCATTCTCCACTCCAACATGAATGAAGCTAGGTCGTGTGGTTCCCCTCACCAACTCCTGCCACTGAATTCTGTACTATTGCATTTTTGAGAACAGAGAGAACACCCAAGAGTAGCCAAGATCAGGCAGGGAGGGATCTGAATCCCTTATTTGTATACCTAGCATTCCCAAGAAGCTTTCTAGAAGCTTCCCTGGTTAGAGCTGTCATTCTCACTGACACAGACCTACAAGTTGTGACATAAGTAGCACTTCTCTGATTTTATCCAAGAAGGCTCGCTTCCACGTATCAGCACCCACCATCCCGTGCTGTAGCACAGAAGCTATTACAATAAAAGCTCACTTTGATGTTCTTATAAAATCTACTCATGAGTTATTTCTTAGGTAGTGTGGCCTGCAAAAGTCCTATAAATCTATTTAGGATTTTATTCCCAACCTTAACACCTGGCAGAGTGAACTTACAGTGTCCAGCACAAGCTGGCAAGTGACAATAAAGGCTGGCAGTGACAGCGTCCAGCAGTTGGCCATGTCAACTGTTGTCATCTGGTGATGACAGGGCTTCACTTGACTGAGTCATGATTCTCATCTGAATTGAGCAAAAGAACCCTGGGCTGATAGGCATCACCCTGACCAAAGAAGGGACGATCTGAGCATCAAAAATGATAGCTGTGATATATAAAAACAGATCAACTAATATTCACAACATCATGATCACACTTAGTCATCTTTGCCAAGGTACTAAATCACTATTCTGTCATGGTCCTCATATTATTTGTGTTTCAAAGTTGCCAAATACATAATATGGTATAATCTTCTTTCTTTTTCTTTCTTTCCATATAAATTTTCAGTTCATACATGAAGAAGTCATGAGAGAATTAGAAAGTCACCATTTTAAAACTCACAATGAAATAACAAATCTGAGAAACATTTACTAACAGCAGCTAAAAGCCAGAGGTAAAAGGTTGATAGAAACTTTATTAACTGATGAGTCACGATGAGAATATCTGTATCCAGTAATGCATCTAACCATTGCTAAGAGTGAGGTATCTGCTGTCCTGTGTCTCTTGACAAGAAGCAGTTAGGGAGTGCCCAATGCCCCTAGAAGTGCTTTTGTTGAATCTAACTGAGTTTTTATGTAGATCTCAGTGTTTAAACAATGTAAGGGAATAAAGAAATATATTAAATGTCACTAAAAGGGAAGAGTTTGCTAAATCAGTAATAAGAAACTTTCTGCAAATGACTTTGTTCTGTTGCTGCTATTGTTGTTGCTTTTATGTAACAGCAAATATAAAATGGGGGAGAGAGTATTGCTACAGAATAAAAGAGACATTAGTACCTAAACAATTAGTGTGCGGACCCTCTTTATATCATCATTTGAGTCAATCAGGTGTAATGGAGACAGATTTGAAGCTGCTGGGGAAATTGTCACAATTGGATATTAAGTGTTATTATTATGTTATTAAGGGATTATTATTATTATTATTTACCAGCTATATTAGTGACATGTTAGTAACGTTTTTAAAAGTACTTATGAATTAGATATCCATACTGAATTTTTATATGAGAAATGATTGTGTCTCAGAGTTGCTTTAAAGTATTACAAAAAACAGCAATTAGATATGAAAACTCAAGAATCAAAATACTGAAAATTGTTGAAGCTGGTTATATTAGAGTGCGGTACCTTTTGATATGCTTTACATTTTCTAATTTATTTTCTTAAAACCACTAAATTCAAAACCTTAATACATGAAACACAGACTCCAGGTGAAGAACCCGTAAGAAGCAATTTAAGTTTCATAGAGTAAACAGAATATGTAATCAGTACCCAGAACCTGGGACTCCAATTCCACATAAGAGTGCTATTTTTTCCAAAGTGGACATTGAGCAGTGGCTGACTGGGCTTTTAATCATTAAAAGGCCCCTTTTCCAGAAATTTCCAGCTGTGACTCAAAAGAGACCAGGTAACATGAGTTTCCCGGCACACAATTCAACCTTCTGAAGGATCAAACAGCCAACTGACCAACAGGGTACTATAGTCTCCTGGGCTAAAGGATATAAAGATTTCTTTAGGGAAAAAAAAGTGGTTCAATTTAGGAACATCTGTTAACTTCCAAACATTTGATGATTATTTGAGTAGTATAATAAAAAATAAAAATGCTTAAGTGTGTAGTAGATTATCTAGAGTACAAAATCACTGATTCAAGGTTTAGATGTCCCTAAAGGGTCAGTAGGTTACCTGCAAAGAGTTCCAGGCTAAAAGAGTTCCCATGCAGGCAGCTGAACCAGGAGACTCCAGTAAAGTGAGGGAGAGAGACTGTGAGGGAGATCAGAGCTTTCAGAAGACACACCACGATCAATGTACCCCTTTCTTGCTGCGGTGAATGCCAAGGGTATAGCCCTTGAGAGGAGATCAAGTAAGGAGGTGACTAGATGTCAGGCCAGGTGAAGGAAAAAGGGGATTAGGCCAGGGCAGGGAGAGGGAGGGAGGAAGAGAGAAGAAAAAAGAAAAGGGTAAAGAAGGAGGAGAGAATCCGACTTGAAGACCTGTAATGCTATTCTCTTTTATCTGGTTTTATACTACTTTGTTTTGTTTGAGTTTATTGTCTGTAAATGTATGAACAACCATTTTGAAGAAAGCGAGAGACACTAGAGTAACCATTGTTAATCTCCTGTTGTTATGTCTTGAAAACCTGTATAGCTTGCAGTGTTCTGTTTTGAAATGCTATATTATGTTTGACTCTATTCTGTTTTCTTTTGCTTTGTTTTGTTCTGTTTTGTTTTGTTTTGTTTTGTTCTATTCTCTTTAAAATAAAAAAAAAAGAAGGAGGAGAGAGAAGGAAGCAAAGAAGGAAGAAGGGAGGGAAGGTAAGAAGGAGAGACAGAGGGAGAGAATAAAGCTACTAGGACATTTATGGGACATTTACAAAGCCACAGCATTCCTGTGACAATGATATTGAATGCAGAACCATCCAACAGAGCAATTTCAGAAGCACTTTTGGAAAGTAAAGTCTACTTCCTGGGCAGGGTGAGAGACTATTCCTGACAGATTCCCAGGAGCATGCCAGGCCACTAGATGAATTTTAAGACTTCTGCTCCTTGGAAGATTAAAGTCAAGGATGAAAGAAAGTTAAAAATTAAACCTTGGGTTTTGACATGATGAGGTCAAAGTATTTGGTATAGGACCTAACCAGCAAATACTAGCAAATTGAGAAATTCAGCGCTATGTAAAGGTGAGTGAAAATGTCTTCAAAAGAGGAGGACTCATTTTTCTGTACTGAATCAGGTTAGTCTTCTTCCTCTCATATCACTATCTCTATGTGATATTAATAACTGATTAACTTTTCCATCATGTTAGGGGTCCTTCCCTGACAGAAATCTTCTTTAAAGTATTTAATAACATGGGGGAATTTTTGAGAAGAGCAATATGCTTGCCTTCTGAAGCTTTTCATAGGAAAGCAAAAAGCATATTTTTAAGGATGTGTGTGAATTGAATAGTTGTGTACAAGGACACAAGAGAAATGTGTGTTGTAGGGTGCTGGTGTTATATGTGAATGGTGTGGAGCATCTGTGGTAAAGTATAACTATGCATGTGTCTGTAATTTATGTGGCACACTGTGTACGGTGTGTATGTGAATGTGTGTGTGGTTAGATGGTTTGCACACACATCATGTAGGTGTTATTGTGATGTTTGTATGTGTGGTTTGAGTGTATGTATGTGTCAGCTATGTGCTATGTGTTTATACCATGTGGGTATATATATATATATATATGTGTGTGTGTGTGTGTGTGTGTGTGTGATTTGCATTTGTGTGGCATGTGTGGTGTGTGGCATGTAGTATGCATGCATGTGTATTGAAATAAACAGCGATCCCAAAAGAGGTTCTAATGTGTCATAGTGGTGATTGATAAACGACTCACTCAAAACTACTTTACAAACTCAGTCGCAGGATTTCGGTGTCATTCTGGCATGTGGTGTCACAAGGCCAGATCCTGAAGTCTAGACTGATCAGTCCACATGGGAGCTGGAAACTGACTGTAAGGGGCGGCCTGATATTAGGTGACTCCATTCTGATTCCTCTTCCTTCATGACCTTCCTGCCAACAGACACAAGACCCAGACTTGGTGCCCGCTGCTCTTTCTTGGGGACTAAGACTCCACACAGGGTCTCTCAGGGCTGTGGAGATATGATTTACCTATTCTTAATAGGGGAAAGGTAATCTCACAGCTCTCATAAGACACAGAAAAAGAGAATTCATTTTACCTTTATTCCTTTTCCAACATTCTCCCTTTCTCCTAGAACATGCAAACTTCTCACCAATAGCGATCTCCTGCCACCTGAAGGGAGGGTAAAGTCTCCTAGCAATCTATTCCCTGATTCTGTAATAAAGTCTTCAGTTGTCTTTCCTTTTGGTGGGACATTTTTGCTGGACATAGAATTGTGGGTAGACTAGTTTTTTGTTTGCTGTCTATAGTTTTCAGGTTTTCTGTATGCATTTAATCAACAACAACGACAACAAAAAACTCATAAAAAAGGGAGCCCATAATGAAGAAGATGCTGGAGCAGAGTGCCCCTTAGTGCAGAAGTAAGGGCGGGCTGATCCATTGCTTCTTTGAGTTGTGTTGATGTCCATCTGTTTTTTGCCCACAGTGGATGGAGAACAAGCCCTTCAGTAAGAAGAGAAGCAGTGTCCACAAATGGAGAACCACTTCCTTCCTAGGAAAGGTAGCATTCTATTCTCCCTACCATTTACAAGTTTTTTCCTTCCTAAATATAACTCCACAGATCCTAGGAAGAAAATTCTTCCATGGAAACCCACTGAGAGTCTGATAAATGTTCAGGGAAGTGGTGAAACATAATCCCTGGATACGCCGGGCGTGGTGGCTCACGCCTGTAATCCCAGCACTCGGGAGGCTGAGACAGGCGGATTGTTGTGAGTTCGAGACCAGCCTGGGCTACAAAGTGAGCTCAAGGCCAGCCTGAACGGCATAGCGAGACCCTGTCTCAAAAACAGGGCTGGGGATCTAGCTCAGCGGTCTAAGTGCCTGCCCGGCAAGCGCAAGGTCATGAGTTCAATCCCCGGTGCCGCAAAA
>RJWT010035509.1:0-13449 GCA_004365215.1 Cuniculus paca | reverse complement strand
CTTTGAACACACTTAGCCCATGGTTCTTCCCACTTTCTGAAGCTGACACAGTTCTGGAAGTCCTTTTTCAAGTCACTGTCTCCAGGTCCTGAATCAATTCAAAGTGTTTACCTTTCATGACTCTTCTGACTTTGGAGAAGAACCAGAAGTCACACGGTGCCAGGTCCAGTGAAGATGGTAGATGAAACAACTGTAAGGGTTTTCACAAGTCTGGCTTTCTGTTGGATGTCACTCAGCAGCAGCACTCACCATATATTTTGGTCACGCCAGGCAAAATGCCAGATGTGTGGAGGGTGAGAAGAAAGGCAGTGAGCAGGAGTCTGATAACTTTGCAGAATCCCCAGAGGTGCCAAAGTGTGTCATTTTTAGTGCCAAAAAACCCACTAGGACAACTCCCATTTGTCTTGCCAAGAGTTTTTGACTGCTGACCTGGCATGTGCAGTTGGTTTGAAGGACAAGTCCTGCCACGTGCAGAGGGTTTGGGCTCATTCCTGCTGGACCCAGGATCTAACAGGAAGGAACTCTCAGAAAGGAAACAGACCACTGGGGCTAGCCAAGACACACTCAGTGCACTGCTAGTGGAGAGTATTTGTGGCTAGAATGATTGTGGCTTAGTGGAGCTGTGATCAGACAAAGATCAAAAAATGGAGAACATGCATCCAAGTATGAGAAAATCATCAGATTCTGCAAGATGGAGCTCCCTGTTCTCTCTGGCAAGCAGTCTGACCCCGAAGTATTATCACAAGATGGCATGTTCCTCATGTCTGAGCCAGTGCATCACAGGAAGAGATGTGTGGCAGCATGGAAAGGAACCAGCCGTGGCTGCCCTTGGAAGTCAGGCTGTGAAGTGACTGGCCATAGCAGCTATGAGCTATCTCTTGCTACGTGATTTCTCAGTTTTGGAATAGAATCCTGCAGCAAATGCTGGCAGCACTAGAAATGTTCAAGTACAGAGAGCTGGAATGTGGCTCCTGTTGCATGAGTGTAGGTGAGTGGTTTAATCTTTCTAAGCTTCAGTGTCTCCTACTCTAAAATGTGATTAAAAATAGAAAGTGCAGGTGGAAGGACTAAATCAAATAACGCACATCAAACACTTGTAACTATACTGCACACATCAGAGTTTTACAATAAATGGCAAACAATGATTGTTCATATGTGTTTACTGTTATTACTATGAAAATTTTTCCTCAAGAAAGCATGTGTGTGTGCGTGTGTGTGCATTTAAAGGCATGAAGCCAATGACAAAGCAATTTTACAATGCTGTTTGGTAATTTTCACTGAAATGCCTTCCTGAAGGAGGTGGCATTTGCTCTGTGCTTTCAAAGAAGATTGCACAGTGAAATAGAGAAGGGAGTAAGGGAAGGAGCTTCCCGAGAGGGCACCTACAGGGACAAGCGGTGTAGATGTCTCACGGTTTGGTAAACAAGGGAACCTGATGCCTCTGTGGGAGATTACTTCGTTCTCTGGCCACTTTATATAAATCCATGTTTCAACATCTAAAATGGTAAAGTCCTTGGGAGCTGCCACATTTTCTGTCACTATTTCTAATTCTGGGTTCTCTCTTGACCACTACTGTCATTCAGTGCAGCCACATCATGAACCCTGCAATGAAGTCTAATCCACATTCCTCCCTGTTACCTACTGGATCACGTTGACAAGCTCCTAGAATCCTGATGATGAGGTATAAGAAACATCAGGGAAAACACTTTGAGTAGAATATTCCTGGGCTTCATTCATACATGATACCTGGGTCATGGTCAATAAGTGTGGTTGGGGGACAGCTGTCACTTCAATTTTCTCTATAATCTGAAAAATTCCAACTGTTCTTTCAAACTCAACAATCGGATATCCCCCAATTGCCATGAGGGAAATGAGGGCAAATTTACAAAAGGCACCAGAAGGGTCCTGCTTAGGACTCAGCAGAGTCACTGCAAGTTGGGAGGGTCTCCTCAGCTCCACCACAAAATAGTGTGACTATAGAACAGTGAGGGGTGCAGAACAATCCAGAACTTGTTCAGTGAGATGCCAAGAAACTGTCATTCAAGCAAAAGCCAATATCCCAACACCAGTCCTACACAGCCAGGCCCAGGTTCACCTTCAGGGTCCAAGAAGGTACCAGCTATGGAATCAGCCCCTCTCCAGGCACTAGCAGCGCCAACTGACAGGAGGCATGGTAGCGAGAAAGGCCTGCAGCTTAGCATGCATTGCAGGGCTTCCAAGCTGGGGAATCCTGAGGAAGAAAACTACTAAGTTCCAAGCAGCATTGGAGGATTTAGTCTCTCCTTTGGTTGTTCTAATAACCCTGGAAATGGGACATGCGGAGTTCTGAAAACCTTTCTGGTCTGAGCTATAGGTAGAATATGAAGAATAATTGTTCCTGTATATTAATACTCTTTAATAATTAGGAAAATATTGTTCAACCATTTCCTTTTTCATCTAATTCTCCCTAGGGCCCCATTAGTGCAGACACAATGCTGAGTGCTGAGCAAATCCTGGTGAATAAAACAGATGCAGCCTTAGCCTCACAAAATTACAGAACAGTGGCAGGGACAGACACTAACCAAGAAGCACAGAAATAAGTCACAGGAAAATGATGTGAAATTATAGAAAAATAAGCCAAGATATGCTCATGGACCAGAAATAAGGAAAGGCATCTACTTAGACTGAATGAAGAAGAGCTTTCTGAAGGGTAACATTTCAGATATGCCATGAAACATCACAAAGGAGTCTGTCATGCAAAGGGCAGAGAGAGCAAAATTCTAGGAGGTCTGAAGAAAGTGGCATATTTCAGAATCTACACATGACCAGGAAGGCTAGGAGGGCAATGATCACTTTGCCTGCAGGCAAGTATGATCTGGAAAAGAAAAGGATGCAATGAACTACTAACATCAAGCCAGGTGTGGTAATCCACACTTGCAATCCCATCACTCTGAGAAGCTGAGACAGGATAACAAGTTATAGTTCAAACTGGACAATTTACTGATTTAGCAAAACCGTGTCTCAAAATTTAAAGAGAGCTGACAATGTAGCTCAGTGAAAAGTTCCTGGGTTCAATCTCAGTGTCAAAAAATTTAAGAAAGGAAGGAAGGAAGGAAAGAAGGAAGGGAGAGAGGAAGGGAGGGAGAAAGGGAGAGAGAGAGGCAGGCAAGAAAAACGAAATGGAAAAACTGAATCAGTATTCCCATAATAATGATATTAATAATAATAATAATAACTCCATAGCCAATCATGGTGGCACACCCTGTAACTCCAGCACTCAGAAGACTGAGGCAGGAGGATCACCATGAGTTCAAGGCCAGTCTAGGCCACATAGTAAGTTCAAGGCCAGCCTGGACTACAGAGTGAGACCCTGTCTCAAAACACCAAAATAATAACAATAATAATAACTCCCACTTATACAGTCCTTTCTATTTCCCTGTGTTCTTCCTGTCTACTTTCTCACTGAATACCTGATCTACAATCCTGAGCATCAGTAAAGTGGGGACTACTGCTTCCATTTATGAGATGACTTTAGTGAACTTGGAATTGGGTGTTGTGTCAGACAACTTGAGACCCCACCTCTGGCCAACTTGATTGCAGCAGCGTGACTGAGTACCCTAAAGTAGAGAGGGCTCCAGGAAAGCTGTGCTCAGATTCCTGCCCCCACACACTGCAAGGTGATCAGTATGTGAAATATTGTGACCCCGATCAAACAATTCATGGAGGAGAAGCCAAATATTTTACTTAGGTCTCTACAGTCTCAGGCCTAACTCTTTCCCACATTCATATTGCCTCCACTGGAGTCATCATCTAATGATACAGGCCCCAAAGTTTAGTATTCACCTTCTTAAATCATTGGACACCCATGAAGGACCACAGCTCCTTGGCTCTCACCTCTGGACCCACAAGACCTTTTCCAAAGTTTCTGTCCTCTACATTTGTGGCATACTTCCTGTAAACAAGGGTCGTTTTCAGTGTGACTCTAATAATCAGGAAAATAAATTAGGTCCCAGAATCTCTTTCACTCTGGATAATAGCTCATTCCAGGAAGTCATTAATGCAGTAAATCAAACTCATGACTGTTGACACCATGAAAGTGAGTTGTTTACCTTCTTTTGATTCAGCTGAGTATCAATTAGCTCAGTGATATTTACATAAATATCCTGATTTGGAGGGCAGAATTGTCCATGTGCTTCTGGAAAGATTTAATTAGGTCCATGTTGCTAGCAAAGAAGAAATTAATCCTTCTCAACATTAACCTTTTCAATTAATGTATGTTTTGTCATGTGTTGTGTAACATGACTTGTTATATAAATTGGGCAAACTGAAACATTTCAGGCTGAGGAAGATGTCTTTTAAACTGAAGACATATCTTTCTTTCCAAATCTTGACCATAAAGGCATAATTACATACTTTCACACATACATTCTCTCTTGTTGAAGGTTCCTCTGCACTTTTCAAAGGCTTCCTTTTGGTATTGCATCCTTTAGTTTGTGTGAGTTTGCTATGTCTTGTATCCAGATGTCCTTCTAAAACATCATGCATTCATTGATAAGGCTTTTCAGAGACACAGGATCTAGGGTGTGTGGTGCTGGGCTCAAGGATGTGATGCTGGGATTGATTCATGGTACAATGCTAGGATTAAGGCCTCCCCACCCTGGGTGTGAGTGATCCCCACCCTAAGTGTGGGTAACCTAAATAGGATATAAGGGACAGGAAGAGGGTTGCCATTTGTCACTCTTCACTTGTTGCTTTCTTCCTCATTACTTCACTCCTTTGCTGCCTTACTGCTGCCTGCCCACCAGGAACTGTTTCTCCTTGGAAATGCCCCTCTGTCATGCCACCCTGCCTTGGAGCCACCCAACTATTATCTGAAACCTCTACAAATTGTGAACCAATTAAACCTTTCTTCTTTTAACTTTGGGTGTCCGATATTTTGTCTCTGCAATGAGAAAAGTAATTAAAACAAGAATCCTCCTGCCTTTCCCCCAACCTTCTGCTGGGATTCACCACTGACCCTAACATTTTGTTCCTCCAGGTGTGAAGTCTTTCTAGGCTCCTCTAGTATATCAAGGTCCCATGACACAGACCTTTAATTCTCATTGAAAATGTCTCTTTTATGTGTTTCTCACCTGCGAGAGTGGCCACTTAATGAATATAAAGATTGTGGATTCCTAATCCATTGTTATTTTTCTGACACCTAGCAAAGTGCCAAGTACACAGTGTATATTAAATGAATGAAACAGCAAAACCACAATCCTTAGGTAATAGTTTTATTATGATCTTGCCATTCACCATGCCAGCCCACAAAAGCAAAAGTCTTGTTAAATCTACAAGAATGACAAAAGTGAACTTGAAACCAAATATATTTTCTTCCTCTTGTCTACACTCTGACCTGAATAGCACCTCCTGTTTCAAGATTGTCCATTCTTGACCCCTGTAATGACTGGAAAGTTCATCGAAGATGTCTGCATTGTTCAATTCAAACTTCCAAGGATTCCTTAATTAGTTGCATCTTGGTTGAATTGAACAATGCCTGGCTGAGCCCGAAATTTTTAACTCAGGTCTTTCTGTGTCAAAATTCCTCTTGTATTCCTCTTTACCAATAGACCATAGTCCCATCTGGGTCTTTGCCCAACCAAAACACTGATGATGAACAAAGTAACAGATCTTCACTTACAAGTTTGTAAAACCAACAGACTAAGTAAAACAAGCTCAGAATAACTAGTCTCAAAAGATATAATTCTGTGCTACTGATTTATAAGAATTAAGCTATCCATAAATCGATTAACAAAACTTGAACAAATAGAACAGAGATTAACCAAGATTCTTTTTTATTTTAAAGAGAATAAAAACAAAACAAAACAAAACAGAGTAAAACACAACAAAGCAGATCAGAACAGAACAATGTAAGCAATGCAGGTCTTCAAAACATAACAACAGGAAATTAACAATGACTACCCTAGTGTCTCGTTTTCTTCGAAATGGTTGTTTATACATTCACACAAAATAAACTCAAATGGAACAAAATAATATAAAACCAGCTAAAACAAAAGAGTAAAAGCATTACAGGCCTTCAAATCAGATAATAAGAAATCAAGAATGGCTACCTTCATGTCCTTTGTTTTCTTCAAAAAAGTTGATCATATCTTAAGCCAATCAAATCAAAGAATAAAAGCATTATTGGACTTCAGAACCTGAAGATATGAAATCAGCTATGGCTACCATAATGTCTCATTTTCTTCAATGTAGCTATTCATATTTTGATATTTAATAGAATCTTCTCTCGTAAACTCTTTAGGAGTAGTTTTAAGAATGTATAAGTGTATACTTGTACATCTATCCTTTCTGTGCTAGAGGCAATAGCAGAAAAAAAGCACAAGAAGAACAAAAAACAATAAAGACAGATAAATAACAGTAATAAAGAGCCCAAAATAATAACAATATAGACTTTCTAAGCTAGGTGATGGGAAGATACCAAAGGTTGTTATTTTGTATAGTTGTCTTCCAGAGTTGCTCAGTTTACCAGGTATAGGCATGCAAAATTGTTGACCAAGATTTTTATAAGAAACTAGATCATTTATATTTTTGACTTTTCAGGCCATATTATCTTTCCCACAGTTTTCAACTGAGTTATTGTAGTGAAAAGACATAGATAAGAAGTAATGAATAGGTTTAATTATGATATAATAAAATTTTACTTACAGTGGGACAAGATGGATTTGTCCCTCTAATCTGCTGACCTCTGAAACAGAAAACAGAGACAAGATTTTTTGCTAACCTGTATTAAGAACATAACCTTAATTCCTCACGTTAATGCTTTAAAATAGACCTGAGTATAAACCCACTGGAAAGATAAGGAAACTGGGGTCCTAAAGGCAAGAGATTGGGGTCCCTAAGATTACACAACTGTCAGTTCTCCACCTCCAGCCCAGCAAACAATGACTGTTCAGTTTTCCAATCTGGATTGTTATAGTTTGCTTGCTTCTGTGAGAATGTCTTTAAATTGAAATCATGCTAAAATCCCTAGTTTTTCAAGGAGTCTCAATTCTCCGATACTCAGTGTCCCTCCCTCTCTCTCCAGAGTTTTCTACCATGGGAAAGGCATGGAGTAGGTAGTAAACTGCTGTACAAGGCTTCTGCCAACCAATTGCCCTAAGGGAGTGACTGGAAGTGACAGCTACAGACAGAAACAGACATGGTAATGCTGGCAACGACAGCCCAGCACAGAGTAAGTGATCATAACTCCATGCTGAGTGATGTAAGAGAATGAAGGAACTTGATATAACAATGGCCAACTGATTGAGCTGTATTAGACAAGCACTGGGGCTTTCAGTCCTCCACTTCTTAATTTGCTACCTATGAAGCAAATAACTTTAGAGAAGTTACAGTTTCCTCATCTGTATAAATGCTAGAAATGCTAGAACCATTTTAATAAATTGGTGTGAGGATTAAATAAAATAATGCAACAAAAGCACACAGCTCCCACTATAACTCAACAAATTGTGGCAATGATGATAATGATGATGATGATGATTTTTCCCATTATTGTGCATTGCTTTTGCATTTTGAGTAAAATTGGCTTATACATCTATCATTTCCCAAACTAGAGAGAAGAACCATGCATATGGTTAAAGGTTCCAAGTCTTTATCATATAAGATACTGAACTACACGTGAATATGTTGACATGATATGACTGGATCTATTGTCAAATTTATCATCAAAAACCTGGGTTCTGAAAGACTCAATATAAAATTACACCAATATTGCAATGAGAAGAATTCAAAAATAATGGACATATACCAATATTAAGACTAGATGGTTGCAATAACAAATAATGACAGTTTGATTTACTAGGGATTATGAAATATGCTTTTATTTTCTGTCTGTTTTTAATGGAGTTCTATTAAAGTAGCCAACCACAATGTTACTTACAGAAATAAGAAAATCAGCACAAAGAAAAATTTCAATAAGCTGCCATTTAAAAATCAATGATATTTAACGGGGGAAAAAGCCTCACTGTGTTCTAAAAACTATGAAATTACTTTTATTAACTGAAGCATTCAGGAAATTACTACTTTCTTGAATTGATTAAAGAACTTTATTAATTAGGATTTTTGGAAATCTCTCATGAATTTCCGCTTTTTTGCTTATGGACCCTACAAGAAGTTAGTTAAGTGATTTCCTTTTCTTCCCCCACCCCATGATTATAATTGATTTCCATTCAACAGAGGAACCATCAAATAACTAGGCCATTCAGAAGAAAGACTAATCATCATTTTTATGAGTTATGTTTGTCCCATCAGACATGCCCCCTCAGAACCTCCCAGAATAGTACAGATGGGACGTTCTTAGGATTCCAGTCATCCACATGTTACTCCAAATATCCAGGCAACTCAATGACCAATTAAACAGCAGGCCTTGAGTTTTTTTGAGCGTTCTTTGACTTTGCAAAATTTCTTTTTCTCACAAAAGAGATTTAGAGAAGTATGTCATTCCCCCTCAGCTAAAAAGTTTATTCTTAAAAGGAGTGGAATAGGCAGTGTTGGATTTGCAGTTGTACTGCCATTTATTATTCATGTGGCCTTAGTAAAATCATCTCACATCTATAAATTTCAAATATATTAACTGTCCTTCCAACCTCACCAGTACTATATACAAAAATAGACTGATCATACTTTTATTCTTTCTTGAACCACAAACTGAGCACCTACTAGATGATAGACACTTCGAGAGTTGTTTGGGATGCAAAAAGAAAGTCATAGAATCTGCTCCAGTAGAGAAGGTATACATACAGACATCCAAGTAGAAGATGCTACAGGACAAGCCAGAACTGATATGTGGATGGGGCACAGACACTCACCCATCCTGGAGACATAAAAGTGCTCATAAGACATGATGTTATGGTTAAGTCCTGGAAGAAGCAGAGAGGACAGTCTGTTTGGTTGGGGAGGAAGGAGCAAAGATAGGGCCACACAAAAGATCCCAGTGAATCACAGGAAATGTCTTGTAACACATCAGGGCTGAAGCTCAAAGGAGCAAGTTGGGGCAGAGAACACAGGACGCCTCCAAGGCTAGATGGTAAACAATGGCATAGAGTGTTGAGAGTTCAATGCGTACACCAATAAAAAATAATTCTTAACATCACTGGACTCTTGATTAGTGCTACTCCATGAAACATTTTCAAACTCACCTTAGCTTCTTCTGTTCATGCTAGTATAGCAAGGTCCTTCAGATTGGGTAAATTATTAATGACAGAAACTCACTTATGCTCTGGTAGGAAAAAAATGCAAGAACAAGGCATTACTTGGATAGATGTCTCATGAGGGCTACTCATTTTCCAAGATGGTGCCTTGTAGTACATCTCATGTGACAGAAATTAGAAAAGTAAAAGGAATGAACACAATGTCCTCACATGAAAGAAGAGATGAAAGGACGAAACTTGCCCATCATGCCTTTGTTAACATCCCTAACCCATCCAAGAAGTTTCTTCCATCACGATTACTAATGGCCCCACCTATAATGCCACCACATTGGTGGTTAAATTTGAACATATGAATCTGAGGTGCATATTTAGACCATAAAACTCCTGTACATAATTACTACAACTTTGTAAGGTAGGTACTATTACTATCCCTATCCCATTTTTCAGATAACACACTGAGGCCTTCCCAAAGTCATACAGAGTGTTGTCAAGTCAGGACTCTGATGCCAAAGTCTCTGTGACCCTTAGCCACTAAGCTTCCTTGCTTAGCTGGGGTTGTTCCATTGTGTGGTCATTGAGAGGCACTAGCGGGATGGACCACAGTGTGAGCCTCATGATCCCCACCACTTGGCATTTGCCTCTTTAGTTGCTTCTTCTGATTGTGGGCTAGCCTAAAGTCTTTTTCTAGACCAATAGAATACACCAAAAGTGATGGGCTGTCACTTTCAAAATTTAAAACAGTGACTTCCCTTTAGCTACTAAGGCGTCTTGCTTGTTGACTTTGTTCAAGTAAGATATCATAAGTATGGCAAAAAACAAAACAAACAAACAAACAAAAACCAAAGGCATCTTCCAGCT
Source organism: Cuniculus paca (assembly GCA_004365215.1). NCBI lineage: Eukaryota > Metazoa > Chordata > Mammalia > Rodentia > Cuniculidae > Cuniculus > Cuniculus paca. Next base: position 3,406 of record RJWT010035509.1, on the reverse strand, counting down.
GACCGCAAGGAACAGAGTCCCTCAGTCAACGAGTGCTCCAAGAGCTGAACACTGACAGTAATTTTAGGGAACTGGATCTTCATCCTTCTCCAGCCAAGTTTTCACTTAAATCCCCTGTCCTGGCCAACCTGATTACAGTCTTGTGAGAGACCCTGAAGCAAAGGCCTCCTGTTGAACTGGACCTAGATTCCTGGCTCACATAAACTGTGAGGGAAAAAAATGCATTGATTTCAGCTAGTAAGCGTGTGGTAGTTTATCATATAAGTAGTATGAAGCCTTTGAAGGTCTCAAGCACAGGAATGCCCAAGAACAGCATTTTATAAAGTCCATTTTCCATCTTATGAAGTCAGTTTTGCTAACAAGACAGAGAACAAATTAGAAAAAGATGAAGAAAAATTGGTTAAGAGACTGCTTTAAGGTGAGACATGATGGTGACCTAAATTATGGGAGTGACAGAAGAAATGGAGGAAGTTGCACAAGATACTGGAGGTAGATTCTGCAGGGCATTTAGTCTGACTTGATATGTGGAGAAAAAGGAGGGGCACTGAGTCTGAACACACCAAAGACCATTGCACAAGCCTCATTCAGAGCTTTAGACCTTTCTAGTCTCAACATCCACTCATCGCATCAACCTGACCTAATGCCATGTGGGCCTTGGGACCTCCATCATGGCCAACAGCAGATCCATTCAGCCTCCATGAGGGACAAGATCTAAAAGATGCATTAGATACCAAATTCTAGAAGGGTCATCCAAAAGAAATTTTACACAAGAATCATTCTTTCAGGAGTTCAGCTTGTGTCTAGTATTGTAAGTTCTTGGTGCATGAAGACCCTGTCTCCCTCACCGTGCCCTCCCAGGTACCCACAGCAGTGCTCACACAGAGATGAACACCCCATCAGGGTGCAGTTTGCTGATGAGATAGACTTTCAGAGCTTTAAAGTGCTTTAGATGTGCCTCATGTCAAGTAAGTTTAATTTCACTTAAAAATTCTTAGAGTTTCAAACACATATGTTGAAAATTCATGCTTTCATTCACTTTGAATGAGAACACCCTTTTTTCAAGAATAATATGTGGGCTGCCTTACAAGTAATTCCACGGCCATATGGAAGACTTGGGTTGATACTGAGAAGTGCTAAAAGGGATATATATGGAGTCAAGCTCTGACAAAATTGGAAATGAAGGGAAACACAGTTTAGTGATCCTTGCCTCCCTTTCCGACCTCCTGTCCCCCTCCCATGAGGTCCCACAACTCAGAGCATAGGTTCCATGCATGCCTTCAAGTCACACAGATGTTTGGGAGATTGAAGATATGCTCTTCTCACAAATATGTTTTGTCTTACCAGGGATACTGGAAGTAGAAAATTTAATTTCACAAGAATGCATCGCGAATGGAAACATTTCAGGCATAGGGATTCCAGACAGAAAATGTGGTCAGAAATAAAATAGTCTGTCCAGAGCTCAGAAATTGCAAGACACTAATCAACTACATCTGTCCCTAAGAACAACTCTGGACATCAAAAAACTCCATGTGTGACTCACGTTTGGAGCATTGTAACTAATGTCAGGCACCATCCCTGGCACTTAAGTAAGATAGATGAGAACACTGTAATCCTAACAGAAGAAGCACAGAAGCATAATATTCATCATCCAGACATCCAAGTGGCTTGGGAAAGGAAAGGATTCTTGGGTAGGACACTCACTAAGCTGCTTGTGATTGACCTGGTGCTAAGGAAATCAGAGAAGGATCCAAAGCTCTGAGCGAGTGAAAAGGAGCCTGGGCACCAGACCACACTGAGCTTAACCTGGGCACCAGGGAGCACAGCAATAAGAAAAGAAGTGGGAAAGCAACATGGTACCTGTGACTGCAACCTAGAAAAACAAAGAGATGGAAAGGAAGGTGTGCAGGTATGTTTGGAGGAAAGCAAATTCTGCTCTGCAGTTGGTTCATTGGGAGGAAAATGCAAAGGTCTCCTGGCGGCAGTCCAGACAGGAAGTGAGATTCAGTAGTTAATTGCTGATATTTTAGAAACAGACTACTGTGGCTCAGACACTCTACTCATGAGCTATGGACCCTAAGGAGTTTCCTTTGTCATTCTTTGCTTTGGTTTTCTCATCTTTCAGGCAGAGATTATAAGAATATTAAGACTGCTATTGCACTTATATGTACCCAACCCAAGTGCTCTGACATTGTTGGTTACCATTACTGTTATACAAATGTGAACTGCTAAGGCACTGTCCTTTTTTTTCTTTGTTTGTTTGCTTACTTGCTTCTATATCTGTTAAACTTTCACTTATGCATTCAATTATAAAGCCCTCCAATCCCATATAGCAGATATCAGGCAGGAAAGACAAGTCTTGGAGTGTTAGCATCCACAAGTGGAGGCCAGACACGAGGCAGGGTGTAGGCAAAAAGGAAATGTTTCCATTTGGGCCCCAATCTGCAGGCTGAACTTTAGCCCTTTGTGGTGTCCAAATCCATGGGTTATCCTGCTAATGAGATTTGGGATAACAGAGCACAGGGAATGGGCATATAAAGAGGCTAGGAAGGCATCACAACTGAGCATCATCTAACAATTACCTAACCACAACACCATCCCATGACTACAGAACCAAGCCTTTGTATTGGTGCTGGTGTCAACACACAGGTGACATGCTTTGACTAAGGAGGCCAAAGGAGGACACACATCTCTGAGGGGGTGCATAAGGGGTCTGGCTCTTGAAACTCTTTTGGAAGGTGGGAGCACAGGTACTAGGCATTGAACCCAAGGCCTTGGCATGAAGATATAACCCTAGCCCATTTTTACTTCCTATTTTGAATCAAGGTCATACTAAGTCATTAAATCACTTAGGTTAGACTCAAGATCTTCCTGCCTCAGCCGGGCTTTTGAATCTCTTGAACAAGGAGGCATGGGAACAGAACCCACAAGGTGGGCATCTCAGGGAAAGGGGAAGAGAGTTCATGCCACTCTATGAAGCCCAGGACCCCTGTCTGAAGGCACAAAAGTCCCATGGTCAGAAATAATAAAACAGCCCAGAGGGGGGACTGCTGATGGGAGTCGGGGGCTCAGGTGGTCCCAAGGCACAGTGTCTGTGAGACTGTTATATCCAGTTGGTACACTGGAGGTAGTGCAAACCTGTCACACCCTGTACAGCACGTGCCCACAGACCTAGACAAATGCTAGAAATAGACTTTGAATAACATTATGTTTGTGTCTTACGCTCTCAGGTTTTTTTAGGATTTTTTTGTTTGTTTGTTTACTTTTTCTACTCAATACTCATGTACTGAATGTCTCAGTGTGACCAAACTCTATTGCTCATACTATACACTCCTGAGGTTTAAATTCTAGTGGGGAGGGAGAAGCAAGTCAAAAAATCAGACAAACAAGTTGGGAAATATCAAACTAT
>RJWT010035508.1:0-13448 GCA_004365215.1 Cuniculus paca | reverse complement strand
ACATCACAATTAGTCAATATGATTGGCATTTTCATTTTTATAAAAAAACGAAGATGAAAAAGGATTTATTTTCTACTTCATTTACTTTGAAGTTTATAATTAACATATATCCATACTATATATTTTTATTTAGTTTAGTTTATTAGTACACCTGTGTTGTAACTAAAGTTTACATTACTTGTGGAAAGTTGGTGCTGATCCATAGCACATCTTAATTCTTTTTTCACCCCCTTCTGCTCCCTTCCCTCCACCCTTCCATCCATCTCTGGATCCCCTTCCCTATTTTGACACGTTTGTAGTACTTGACGTTTATAACCCGTGTGGACTTAGCACATGTACATAACTCATCCCAATTCCTTTTCGTCCCTTATCCTACCCCCAATCCTCCCTTGATCCCCTTCCTCCCTGAGAACAATCCATCTCCCCACATCCTATTATCTATCTTTTATTTTGCTGTTTATTTTTCTCTGAATTTATCATATAAGAGAAGCCATGTGATATTTAAATTTATATGTCTGATTTATTTCACTTAACATTATGGTCTCAAGGTGTATTCATTTTCCTACAAATGAGTCAAGTTTATCTTTCTTTATGGCAGAGTAGTACCCCACTGTGTGTAAATGCCACATTTTCTTTATCCTTTCATCCTCTGATAGACATATGAGTTGCTTCCAAGATTAAGTTATTATGAATTGTGCCGCTATAAACATGGGTATGCATGTGGCACTGAATTTGATGTCCTTCACTCTTTGGGGCAGTACCTAGAAGGGGAATAGCTGGGTCAAATGAAATTTCTAGTTTTCGTTTTTTAAAAGAATCTCTATACTGAATTCCACAATGATTTTACCAGTTACATTACCACCAATAGTGGAGAAACATTCCTACTCTTCCACAGCCTCTTATGCATGAGAAAATTGGAGCCTGGAGAGGAGAGTACTTGTGCCACCACCAAGCTAGACAGAAACAGAAACAGAGTCTATGCCCTAAAGCAAATTCTGTTATTCCCCTGCAACAGTGTTTCTTTTCTAAATACCAACTGCACTATCTGATGCTTGAAAATTTTTAACTTATTATTTCTTTTTTGTAAGTAGTATTCTGTTGCCTGTTGATGGACAAAGGTTGATTCTATATCTTGGATATTATGAATAACGCTGCAATAAATATGTGACTGGAGAAGTCTCTTCGACATGCTGATTTCATTTCCTTTGGGTGTGTACCCAATACAGGGATCGTTGGATCATCTGATAGCTCTGTTTTTAATGTTGAAAGAAAACTCCACGCTGTTTTCCATAATGACTGTAATAATTTACATTTCAACCAAGAGTATGTAAGTTTCCCTTTCTCCATATTCATGTCAGTATGTTTTTGTGTGTGTCTTTTCAGTGGTAGTCATTTTAATTGGAATGAAATAATATTTAATTGTTTGCATTTTTCTGAGGATCAATGATGTTGAACTTTTTTTCATGTATCTGTTAGCCATTTATTTGTTTTCTTTTTAGAAATGCTTATTCAGGTCTTTTGCCCATTTAAAATGAGATTTTTTTTCCTCTATAGAGTTTTTATATGTTTATATATTCTAAATATTAATCCTTCATTAGATGAATAGTCATAAACATTTTCTTCCATTCTGTAGATTGTTTCTTTAATATATTGATTTGTTTTCTCTGTTGTGAAGAACTTTTTAGTTTGATAAAATTCCATTTTTCTATTCTACACCAGTGTCATGAATGTCATGAAGCATTTCCGCTATGCTTTCTCCTAGGACTAAAGTTTTATAAATTTTGGTCCTCAGCTTAAATCTTTATTCTACTTGGAATTGGGATCTATCTATCTATCTATCTATCTATCTATCTATCTATCTAATTATCTATCTATCTATCTTTTTTTTTTCCAGACAGGATCTCACTATGCATATCAGGCTGGTTTCAAACTCACTGTGTTGCCCAGGCTGGCCTCAAACTCACAGCAGTCCTCCTACCTCAACCTCAGGCATGCACCACCATACCCAGCTTGGAATTGATATTTAAAAGTGTGGGGTGGGACCTAGTTAATTCTTTGTCATGCAGATACTGTGTTTCACAGCACTGTTTATTGAAACATCTATACTTTTCTCAATGTGTGTTCTTGGCATTTTTGTCAATCAATGGACTGTAATAATGTGAATTTATTCATTTTCTATTCATTGACCTTTATACCTATTTTTATGTAGGCATAATGCTATTTTGGTTACTATAGTTTTATTGTATATTTTAAAATCAGGTAGGGATTATACTGAGTATTTAAATCTATGCAATTCTTTTTGACAATAGATGCATTTTAACAGTGTTAACTCTTCCAGTCCATGGATGCAGGATATCTGCGCATTTATTTGTGTCCGCTTCAGTTTCTTTCACCAATATTATGTAATTAGATCTTGTCATTTATGGAAACATGGATAAACTGGGAGAAAATTATGTTAAGTGAAATCAGCCAGGAACAGAAAGACAAATACTTCATGATCTCACTCATATGTGGAATGCAAATAAAGCTAATCTTATTGAAGCAAAGCGTAACAATAGAGGAAATCAGAGGCTGTAGAGTCTAAGGGAGAGAGAGGATAGAGATAAATAAATCAATGGGTACAAAGTTGCAGTTAGAGAGGAGGAATAAGTTGTGAAGTGCTATAGCAGAATAGGGTGAATACAGTTGATAATTGGGCACTGTGAATTTTGAAGTACTTAGAAGATAGATTTGAAATTTCTCATCATAAAGCAATGATAAATGTTTGAAGTGATGCATATGCTAAATAATTAATTCAGTCATTATGCAATGTATATGTTGAAATATCACACTGTGCCCTATGAATATAAAATTATGTGTCAAGTTAAAGTAAAATAAAACTTAAAATATTAAAAAGAAAATAAAATGTCTGTTCTTTACTTCTTGTGATAAACTGCAAGGCAACAACTAACTTCCTTTCTAGAAGATTAAATGTGACAGCTAGTACTGCCTGTGTCTCTTCTTTCTTAATTTTGAAATCTGTTTTTCCTTTATTCTAGATACATAGTTCATTTTAATGAGGATCTCAGCAGCCCACGTTTTCCTGTTTAAATTTTTTCTCTGACAAGTGATAGTGTACAAATGCAGTAAAAAGTATTAGTTGTGACAACTTCATTGAAATAACTTTATGACAAAATTACTTCTAAGTTATTTTTTGGTAGTGCATGGATTTGCAGCTTAATGTTGTATAATTTGTACATGAAATTGGACTATTCTGTTGGTGATTACAAAACAGGGGAAAGGGAGACATAAGAAAAAGATCAAGTTGATTAGTTTAAAGAGGACAATCTCATAGAGCCAGAACATATTACAGAAACTATCAACAATATCCCAATGTTTTTAAGGTGCAAATTATTTATATTGTGTTCAATTACTTGCATTTCTCTAGTCACAGTTTCTAAAACTTCTTTCACAACCTTTCCACTTAGCTTATTGCCCATTGAGCATGCCTGTACATTTTTACCTCTTGTTATATGCACAGTTTTCTTTCACTACAGCCGTATTCCTCCCTGACTGTCTATTAAATTGATCTTACAAATGTTATTTGCTTCATGAAAAGCCTTTCTTGGCCTCTGTCTGTGAATGTCTACCTACTAAGCATAGTTACCACTTCTATGGTCATAGAGATTATTAGAAAATCCTGTTATTTTATACAGAAGAGAAAGAAATCAAAGGAGCTAAGCAATACGGGATGACAGTTATCTGACTGAACTCTTTAAACACAAGTCTCCGTCTAACTGAGAGACGATATGTAGGATACCTGTGGTGTGGAAAGTATTGTGCTAAGAGGTTGTGGAATACAAAGTGAAAAAGATAATATACATTCATAAGTGATGAGGTACATTATTTTGAAGCAAGACACTATACACTCGAAAATTAGAGGAAAGGAAAAAACATATCGTCTGATATTTTCTGTATCTCTGTCAAGAACATTTTGTCAGCTTCAGAACAAGGCATACCAACAGTAAAAAGTACCAATGGTTTTATTATGGTTTAGTTCTAGAATACACACCAAAGACATCATGCGTTCAGAGGTAGAGCTTTGGAAGGTGATTGGGTTATGCAGGCACAATACTGAGTAGACCAAGTGTGCTGTTAGGGAGTGGGGCCTGGCTGGACAGAGGCCGCTGCAGGCATAACCTGGAAAGGGCTGTCTCCCCCATGGCTCCTCCCTTTGCACTTTACTTCCTGGTTACCATGATGTGAGCAGTTTCTCTACTAGACCCCTCCACCATGCCATCTGCTTCGGAACTGCTGACCATGGCTGAAGCCGTGAGCCAAAATAAACCTCTCCTTTGAGTTGGAAATGTGGGGAATTTTGCCTCAGCACTGAGAAAGTGACTAAGATGATTGGTAAATTTGCTTTCTGAGAATCCTTCCAGGTATGAATGTTGGCTGAGATGGTGGTTCATTTTATGAAACTGAGTTAAGCCTGGGTATGTAGATATTTAGTCATACGCACCTGGAGGCTAAGTTGAAGACATTTTTCAGATGAAATAAATCATGTAAGTCAGTAGACTTCAAGTAAAGCAAATGTCACTCCATGATGTTGAGTAGCTTTATCCAATCACTCAAAGGTCTGCAAACAGTCCCTGCAGAAAAGGTAGTTTTGCCGGGAGAATGCATCTGCAGTTGAATTATAAAATCAATCCTTCTCTGAATTTCCAGACCACCAACCTCCCCAAGGATTTAGTTCTGCTCAGCCCTACAATTGCATGAACCAATACCTTAAAACAAATCTCTCCTCCTTCCCCACATCACCTTTAGTTCTTTTTTTCTCTAGAGAATCCTATAAAGTACAGCTTAAATTCCTTTTAGCTCTATTTGGCAATGATTCACATATGAAATTAAATCTTTTCCTCAATTCCATGTTTTACCTTTGCACACAAGTCTTACATTTCTTATTTTCATTCAAGGGAATTTACTGCATCAAATAGTATGAATATTTTAAAAAACCTTGATACTTATTTGAATTGTATAAAATATTATAGAGCTCTGTGTCATGGTCCCTGCATTTATAACTTTTGAAAAATATTAAATAATTGCATGATGTCTAAAATAATTGCAGAATGTTTCAAATTTGCATAATATTTATTTTGCTTCTATTTCTTCTCTATGATGTGCCCCTTTTTGTCCAAGGACTTCATGGATAAATTAGCAGCAGTACTTTTCCATGAATTTCAATTTTTTCCATAGGCCCTAATTTTCTTGCTCGTTGTGGAAAGGAAACTACTTTTCAAAGCTATTCATATGAGAAATTAGAAGCGCCTAAAATATTGCAGTAGTAAAAAAATCACTTTCTAACTATATCCATAAGTAATGTACCCCTACAAAAGGTTTAAATTGGTCCTAAACTTTATGAATTCTTTGTTTCTAAACTCTGGCCTTAATGTACTAACATTTGTGATGTTGTTTTGCAATGTTTTCCTCCGAGTTCCAATTAATAGGGTCTTGGTTCATTCATTTTCAAACATTTATTTAGCAAATAATTACCTAGTTCCTAGTATTTTTCCAGGCACTGAGATATAGCATGAACCAAGTAGATTTTTGTCTCCTCTGTGGAGCTTCTATTCTAGTGGGAAAAGAATATACCTACCAAAGGCACACAGTTTTTAGAAGTTGTGGCAGTGCAAGGCAGGTATGCATTATGGGAGTTGTTGGTTTAAACAGGACTATCTTCCTCGAGGTCTAAACTGGCTTCTGTTTCCTTTAAGTCTGTGTTTGGAAAGGTTTTTAATGATAGTGGTGTTTTTACAAGATTGGGATATTCTTTGTGCTCTGACCATCATTTATTCAGACCTCTTTCTCTGCACAAAATTACGCAAGTCAGAGACTTTTCTTTGGAGGGTTCTAGTCTCTGTTATACATTATTTGCACAGAATGCAGAGAAGTGATGGTCTTCTTCCTATTCTCTAATGAAGGCTCCAGAACCTTTTCAATATTCCTCAGGGGGTAGATCATTTTTCTACATCTTTCAACTGCTTCCTATATTACGTACAATAACACAAAAAAATTCTCATGATGGAAAATATTCTTCTCTGACTTCATCTTTGAACCCCAGTAAACTCCAGCCTCATAAACTCTCTTTGTTTCTTGAACTTTCCAAGTTCATTTTAACCCTACAGCCTTTGTATTTGCTGTTTCATATCTTTCTTTATTCATATTTGCACTCCTGAGTTTTACTCATTCTGATATAAATTTCCTAAAGTAGTTCCCTACCATCACACTGATCACACACCTTAGTTTCATCTTTTCTTTTTTACACTGGGGTTCAAATTCGTGACCTCACACTTGCCAGGCAGGTGCTTTAGTTTCATCTTATCATGTAGAATTATTTGAAATTATTTCTTTCACTTATTTGCCTTTTACTAGTGTATGGCTTTTATCTTCTTAATGGAATATAAATTACTCTAAGGCAGGGGCCTCCTGTGGTTGTGTCAGTGCTGTAGCTCTCTATCCTGTGAAGCATGTGCTGGAATGAATGAAGAAGTATATTAAAAAAGCAGATATACTAAAAATTAGGCTGGCGAGGCACTCTATTTTTCCCCCAGCATGCGCATAGAAACAGTTAATTTAGCCTTTTGTGATATGTATGCGCTCAGGCTCTCTTAGCCTACTTCTCAGGAGAACGGCATTCAAATATACAGTTAATCCTAGTCGTATGTGTCTCCAGGAAGTCCTTCAGTTCTTGCAGGTGAGAAAATTCTGACCTTCACTGTCAGAGATAATTTTCAGATAATATTGTATAAATTTGACCCAGGTCCTATTCCTTGCCTTCCAAGGTGTTTGAGAACCTGAAGCCAGAATCTTTTAAGTTTTCTTGCTTTCTTCTTTTTTATTTTTATGATAAGGTAGTTTTTCCATCATGGTTTTTGGGTCTCCTTTCATATACTGTTTATCTCCCTTACTCCCTAATTTGTTAAATAAAACTATGAATGTATCACATCAAAATTATTTGGCCCACAATGAACCCTTGGAATGAACTAACTCTGTCTCTATAAGTGTATCATTTTATTTTCCAAAAAGACATACAATGAAATAAATTAAAAAATATATCAGAGTGGTGTTTCTGGGCAATGGAAATATTATCTTCCCTTTCATTATCTCTTTTTTAAGAATGTTATTTACTACATTTGTCTCCTATATCTTCTTTTACAGAATTTAGTAACTAAGGAAAATCATTCAATAACAGCTGAAAAATATTCCATGGGGTGGGATTTGTGTAGTTGTCTGGGTTCCACCTGCCAATAAGCATGTTACTAATTGGCAGCCACCTGAAGTACTCATCTATAAATTGAAAGGTTTCAAACTAGCACTTTGTAACATGATAGTAAAATTAGCTGACATTAAATTGGATTATTTTCCACATGTAAGAAAACCATTTTTGCTATGTCAATAACTATGACAACAACAACTAATAATAATGATAATAATATTTAGGCATACAGCAACACCAATCCCATAGTTATAACTGGCAATATGTGACTGAAAATGAGGACTGTCCGATCTATCCAAGTAGACCATGTTCCATGCAGTGGTCCTAACATTTTTGTTTAATTATGCTCATTTATGTCAAGTTCTCGGCCCTAAAGCTGTCAGAGTATTAACATCCTCAGTGACACGATCTCCCAGGTCCTTCCTGATACACTGGAACCTCAAACACATGCCCAGCCTTTTCTTCTCCCTCACCCCTGCACCCACTTCACCAAGGTAACAAAGCCTGGTACAATTGTATTCCTTCTCAACTTGGGCTTGCATCCTGGGTGAGGGTTGTGCATTGTCTTTAACCTACGGCCAAGTTGAGGTGAGAAGCTAGTGATAAAAAGTGGGAGCAAGTCTCCCTAAACAGGCAAACAAAAAACCAAGAAGACAAAATGGTAGAGAAAAGAAATAAACTTGATTTTTAGCTTTTTTTCCTCTCACTTGTTGGACCAAGTATATTTTTGGCTTGGTCTGTGTTTAATTTATAATGTAGAATTCATCTAGAATAGATTTCAAAAATGTGAAACATCCTCCAAATTTTTGCTCCACTATGAATTAGAGAATGCAAAATTATTTTATTATTAAGAGGAAGTGAAAATGAAGTTAAGCTGGGCTTGGAGGCATTCACTTGTACTCCTAGTTTATCAGGAGGCAGAGGGAGGAGGACGGCTTGAAATTAGTTCAAGGTCAGCCTGGACAATTTAGTGAGACCTGTCTTGAAACAAAAAGTAAAAAGGACTGGGGATGTAGTTCATTGTGAGACCTTAGGTTCACTCTACAGTCCAGAAAGAAAAAAAAAAAAAAAAGAAAGCCAAATTACATGTATGCATTTCATATAGAAAGTCATTTTTGTTTGTGTTTTTAGAAAAGCAAAACTAGGGAGAGAGTAAGGATGTTTTGGAAAAGATGGTTACTAATCAAAAGGGGGCTGTGTTTTAAAACAAAATGGGAATAACGATCTTAAAAATTGGAAAGTTTGGGAGGAAAACTGACAGGGACACAGCAGAGTCGCGTTTGACTAGCAGCTTGAATGTACTAATGGTGAAAAGAGGGCAGTGTCGGAAGGGAAATGAAGGTCTTATCACAGAAGCCAAAAGATCTCATTTTCCTTTTCCCCAGAATTACCATCATCAGCTGTGACAGGATGAAGGACCGCTTCACATTGTCCCCAAGACGTAATTGCCAGCTTCCTCTTTGGCCCACCTCACATGGAGTAACAAGAGAAAAACATAATTCTGCCCTAATTCTTAAAAGAACAGCAAAACGCTGATGTAATCTGTTTGTTTAATGCTAAAAAACCTTTCCCTGAGGTCTGTTTTTGTACTGCCAAGCTGGGAAGGGAAGTCTGGAGGAGTAATCGGAGATTTAACTGTGAAAGAAAGAGAGTTCTTACTGCAGTGTGGGGACCTTCAGTAAGAATAATGGGTGGTAAGGGAAGTTTAGATGGGCAAGCCAAAGATGCAGGATGCCGTCAGTAGGGTACAAAATATCTGAAGTTGGTGCCAATGAGGGTCAGTCAGCTGCCGTTCACCCTTGTACAGTCTATGCTTCACAAATGAGTATTCTAAACAAGGCTGCCAGAGACAGAGAAATGTCTGGGCCAGGGAACAGACTCCTTACGGCTGAGCTGCTTCCTGCTGATTACAGATTGGTGTAGATAATGCATTAGTGTCCTTTCCTTAAAACTTCTAAATTTAGAATACTTAGAATTACTGTTATTGTTATGACGTAAATATATAAACTGTATTTACAAGTTATTATTCTGTAATGCTAACTGAAAATACATATATAAAAGTTCTGCAGACCATCTCAGCAGGACATCAGAAAACCAGAATCATGACTTGTTTTCCTCCAGGTTCACTGGCTGTTATAATTTTCTGTCACTCTCTTCGGTTTCCTTCTTTGTATCCCATATGCATTTGTCTGCTTCAGAGAGTGGTTCTCATCTTTTTACTTCTTAGGTAAAAATCCTCAGGTTTATTTGTAATATACCCAGACTTTTGAATTTATCTCATATATATATATATATATATATATATATATATATATATACGTATATATATATATACACATATATCTTCACACATAGCTTCATACATATATCAGTTTACTCAAAATAAATCAGTTTACTCAAAATCTTCCCTTTTCTCTGTCTAATCTTTTTGCTATATAATAGATGTCTCATACATTATATGTTTAGAGGTTAAATATGATGAGGTAAGAGAATCTGCTTCTATAAAAGTGCTAGGTATATAGCAAATGCTCTCTAAATATCCGTTGAATCAAGAAATGATCAGACCGTTACACTAATTTCCCCCACAACTTGCATTCTGCCCTGTATTTTTCACTTTTTTAAACTGTACTGCTGTACATACATCCGCCTGTGCTAGAAAACTTGGAGGCATTCTCAACTCTTCCTTACTTCACCTTCATGGCACATCAGTCATCAGATATTTTAATTCTACATGAAAGACATTTTCTAGAATCAATTTCTTCCAGTCAGCACTATTATTTTGTATTCTTGTCTTCCCTAACAAAAGCATTATATTTTCTGTTATGGACTGAATTTTATTTTTCTCCAAATTCACAGTAAAGACCTAATTGCAAGTATCTTGGAATGTGACTATTTGGAGACAGATCCTTAAAAGAGGTAATTAAGTTGAAATGAGGCCAATAGAATGGGATGTGATCCAGTCTAACCAGTGTCCTTATGAGAAGGGGATGTTTGGATACATAGGGAGACATCGCAGATAGGAGCACATACAAGAAGGATTTTGTGAGGAGACAATCAGAATGTGGTCATTTGCAAGACAAAGGGAGACACCTCAAGAGAAATCAAACTTATTAACAACTAATATACTAAATATATAGATTTAAGGTGGATTATGAAAGAAAGAAAAGGAAAGAGAAGGGAGGCAGACAGGAGTAGAAGGCAAGAAAAAAGAAAAATGAGAAAAATACACAGAATAAATAGATTCTTAAAGGTTAAAATAGGAACAAGTTCTCCTCTATCAAAGAATTGCTGAGGTTCTTGTGGAACTCCAGTAAGTCCTTAGGAAAATCAGTCGGTATAAAAAGAGAAGGACTGGCTATCTATCTGCTTCCTGTCATGCCGTGTGATCTCTGCCTCTTTCGTGCAGTCTCATGGTGTTGCTATCTGCCATGGTGTGTCACAGAGGACTGGGCTCTCGCCAGAGCCAGCATCCTACTGTTTGAAGATTTTACCTCTAAAACAGTGAGCTAAGTACATTCTTTCTTTTACAAAGTATACAGCCCTGGTTGTTTTGTTAAAGTAACAGAAAATAGAACACCAAAGCAAGTCTTTAACAGAGCCTGTACTGTAACACAGCGGACCAGTTCATAAGAGGAGGTCCTCTTAGACTAAAATCAGGGAAGTGGCTTGGGAGTACTGTTTATATAGGAACTGCCAGCTTGTTTCAGTGAGGCCAAGGGTGAACACTTGCAATGAATGCTGGGTATGCAGCAAGGACCCCAGATTGCTTCTTTTATGATCTTAGCCACTCCTAAGTACCTTCTTCAAATAGTTTTTATCCAATCATGATGTACTTGTTTATTTACAGGCTTAAAAAAAAAACCCTCTCATCTTGTTCAGAATGTGTAAAAGAAAATAAATGATGATTTTTTTCCTTTTGTAAACATTTCTATGACAGTTGTCTCTTCTTGTTTTTAGCATACACCCTAGTATAGGGCCTGATACACTGATGGTAATTAATGGTAGTATCATGTAACTAAGTAGAACACATTGGCAACTCTATAATTGTTATAACAAATAAAGAGTGAGGAAAATTATGTGAGGGGAAAAAATAGAGTCAAATTCCAAATGGGGCACATCTGGAGGAGCAAGGAATACTACTTTTTTTCTGGACAGATAAAACCTGTGTATGTTGTACATTGCAGTACTGGTTTAGAAGGTACAGCATCTGGATTCCAGAAGACATCGCTTCTCGGCCTTTTGGCTAAGATCAAGTGTGGATTCCGGAAGACAGACTTTTTTTTTATTACATCTCTCTTTTTTTTTTTATTTTCCTTTTTTCATATTGTACTTGTAATGTCCTTAGAGATAAATGGGGTTCAAAACATAGGGTCTTTGTTTTCTTACAAATTAGATGAGGAGTTGCCCACACCCTAACTTTCGGGTCAGTTTAATTTTATCATCAGAATACAGATTTGAAAAGGTTGGCTGGAATTTGAGAATTACTGAACCTCTAAATATTTTTGAAGCAAGCAGAGATGTCCATTGGGGTTTTCTATATCAAAAAATTTACATGTTTATAGATTAGTAGAAAGCAATTATTCTTATACATGTAGTTAGAGAGACAGTGAAGAGAATATTATTTCCCAGAACTAGTAAAAATTTATATTATCAGCATTCCTAATTAAAGAAAAAAAATCTCTAGGTTTACTTATTTTTTATTTTTTTAACTTTGTTATTCTCGTAAGTGTTAATTCAATAAAAAATAATAGTCTTGAATGCTGAATAGCAGTAATATGATCTGCTAAGTTTTGCATAATTTCCCCTTTTTTGTTTTGGAAGATGCATGAGTATCTGATCTACTTCCCATAAAGGGAATATTAAAGAAGGCAGGTAGATAAATCATAAGCATTTTATAGCACAGTGTCCTAGAATAAGGGAACCTGATATCTATTATTATGCTTAGTCTTTAAATGCATACATTTTTCTCTAAATTATCTCACAAAATAATGAGTTACCTTTGTTTTTAATAGCAGTTGTTTCTTCTATAACAGTTACAATTGTGTTAGAACTTTAATATTTTGAATGTTACTTCAGGGTAGTAAGTCATTAAGTAGGTCAATTTTTGAAGTGTTAAAATACTAGACATGTTACAAGAAAGTTAACCTTGCCACTCAGCATCCAAGGGAATTTCAGACAAAAGAATTTTTCTGGGGCAAATGTGTCTGTTATTCCTTTAGAAGGGAAATGGAGATCTCCTTAACCAGTTCAGCCACATTCCCAGAAGCTAGGGCTTCAGATCCAGATTCATTCAATCTTGGCTCAACCTCTAAGGACAAGGAGTCCCAATTCTATGGCTATACCTGAATCTAATAACTACCTTTTCTAAGAAACAGTCAAAAGCCAGAATTTGGGCAAAGTCACAGCACGGAGACATCTCAGTCACCATGGAAAGCATCCACCTAGGGACTGGTTAAAATTAGCTAAAATGAAGTCATGTTAATAAAAATTAGATAAATTATACAGTGAAATATGGGCTGACTACCAATGGTAGGGCAAACTTTCTGTGCTGATAGAAACATTCTATATTTTGATTGGGGAGTTGGTTACATGGATATAAACATTTTTCAAAACTTGTCTAGTTGCACACTTAAAATGGATGCATTTTCTTGTGTTTGAATCAAATTATGCCTCAGTAAAGTTGATTAACAATGAAAGTTACTGTTGAGATGTGACTGGCTTTGAAGGCAGAGTCCAGAGAGAAAATGAGGGGGCAATGAATGTCTGGGAAATTTCTCATTTTAAGGCTTATACATGGTCTTTTTGTTCTTCCTCCTGACCTAGATATCCTTGACCTCCTGGAAGGCCCTCAGGAAGAATTTATTATCTAAAACTTACCCCATCTCCTCTCTTCAATAATTTTTACCCCTGTCTTCCATTTCCTGGCTTATAGTGTGTTTTCACTCATAATTTCATCCCTAGCAACTGAGTACTCTACTAATATGTGTTGTCAATCAATGGATACATAAATCAATGAAAGATGGAAAGTTGGCAGGGAGGAAATAGGGAGGAAAGGTAGAACAGTAGGGAAGGAAAGATAGAGGTAGAAGGGAAAGTAAGAGTTAACTGACCAATTTATACCAAGGCATTCCTGTCTGAGAACAAGCTATCTTTCTTATTGCTATTTTTTCTCCTCTCCTCTCCTCTCCTCTCC
>RJWT010035507.1:0-13450 GCA_004365215.1 Cuniculus paca | reverse complement strand
TTTCAAAAGATGTCTTGGACTCCTTTATTCATTTTAGCACTGTTAATAACAGCCAAGTTATGGAACCAAGTTAAAGTTCATCAACAGAAGAATAGAGAACATGTGGAATTTCTATATCATGACATTCTATACAGCCGTAAAAATTAAAAATCTATCATCCACTACACCATGAATAAAACTGGAGAATATTACACTAAGTGAACTAAGACAAATGCAAAAAGACAAATACTGAATAGTCTCATGTATATGCACAATATAAGAATTAAATTCACAGGAGCAGCCAACAGGATGGTGCTGATCACTAGCTGAGGGTTCAGGGAAGCGGAGAGACAATGAACAAAGGACACAGAGCCTCAGTTAGACACAGGAATAAGTTGTTTTCTTGGTTTTTGCCAAATGATTTGTTGCTCAGCATGGTGAAACTGCCTAATAGTTTCCTACTGTCTATTTCTGGAAAGGTAGATCTTGAATCTTTTCATCACGTCCATTGATTGAGGTGATGGACAGGTCGGTTAGCTTAATTTGGTCATTCCTGATGGTATTAAAACATCATGAAATTATTTTTTAGCTTTGCGTCTGTATGTTTATGTTTAACCATAATTTGTCAATATATAACTGAAGAAAAACTTTTGTCAGTGGGGCTTCATTCCTTTCTGGGGGCTCTAGGACACAGTCTGCCTCTTCGTCGCTGATAGCTTCGGAAGGCGGTCACCATTTCTTGGCTCATCCATTCCTTGCATCTTCAAAGTCAGAGGTAGTGGCCTGACTTTTTGTCATACCTTACCACTCCAAACTATTTCTTTCTCATGTCTGGCTCTCTTCTACCTCCCTCCTCCATTTGTAAAGGCATTTTTAATTACCTTGTACCAACCCACATAATCCAGGACAATTTTCTCATAACACGAGTCTTAAACTTAATCACACTGGCAAGGTCTTTTGTGTCATCAGGTAACATATTTACAGTTGCCTAGGACATGACATTCTGTAGACTTTATGCTGCCTGCCACAAGCATGGGCAGATAAAATAATAAATAATGTAATTTATTAATGCTATACAGGCTTGAATTTAATCAGAAATTAGATTATCCAAATTCAACATTTTTTTGACTTTATGTACTTATCTTCACTTCAAATACAACATGTTCTTTCAAAAAAGGAATAAAAAAAAATCACACAATATGATTCAGTTTATATCTGAAAAAGCAAAGTAGAAAGCCAGCCTTATTCACTGCCGCCTTATCATAAAGGTACCAAGGGATTGAGAACTAGTTTTTCTTTATTCAGATTTGAATATCACTTTTGCCTTGATTTGTTTTATTAAGGCTTAAGCATTATTGTATAAAAATATAAATAAAGCAGGGACATCTTTGAGTCACAGTATCTGAAATGGTTCACAATTTAAAACCTTCAGACCATCGCCTCTCTCATAAGTGTATAAGAACAGAAATGTTGCTACTTATATTTTGAACATACACTAAATGAAGATCAAGTTAGTAATGTTTTATTCTCCCACTAGCTCAGAATTTAAAAAATAATTACACTATTTAAAAAACAAATGTACATTTTTCTAGATATCATCATAATCTCTGCACATAATGTTGTACCTCCTGAGGAGGAAAGATATGAAATAAATGGACATAGAAACATTCAGCTTATTAGCGACCTAGGAATTGTTTCCTTAAATACTGAGTTTAAAATAATGGTTCTCATTCTTGGCTGATCATTAGCTTCTCAGGGGAAGATTTTTAAAATTATCTTTCCCAGTCCTTGCACTAGAACTAATGAAAGAAAATCTCCAAAGTTTGAGCCCATGTAAGTGTCACTTTATGAAATGTGGTAAAATCTTTTCATTTTTACAATGGAATTCACTTCAATCTTGTGCATAGCTACCATTCGAACTGAAGATACCGTGTATTGATTTCCATTTGCTTCATATTTTTAAGTCTGAATTTAGTAGACTAAGAAAGATTTTATGGTAAATATTTTTGCCAGTGGAGAGTAACAAATGGGAGATAGGAGAGAAGAACTTGAAAGAAATAATTCTACTGTGTCTGAAGAGAATTCTTGCTATTTACTATGATTCCATCATTTCTTACTGAGTTGTGTAGATGACGTTGACTTGTAAGAGTTGGATATTGGCTATTCATAGTATCAGTCATCATTATCATTCACACACACACACATACACACACACACACATATATATATCAGAGCTGGAGACAGAGCCAAGGGGCCTTGCTCTAAGCTACACCCTCAGTTCATTCATTCATTCACTCATTCATATTTTGAGACAGTCTCCCTAAATTGCTAAGTTACCCAAGCTAGGCTTGAACTTGTGATCCCCCTTCCTAAACTTCTCAGGGATTACAGGCATTCACCACCATTCCTGACACTTTTATTATCTTGACGATAAATGTTTTTCAAAACTATCATTGACTTTTTCTTGTATGTTCATCACTTTGCTGTTTTTTCAATCTCATATACGTGTAGCATCCTGGAGAAGACAAGCACTGTACCCCATTCCTCTCTGTCACAGCACAACACAGAATAGGGTTGTCCCACTGATGCCCTCATGAACTGTGAACTGCTCCAAGTATTCCATCTCATTCCGAAAAGCTGATTTTCGACTCATTTTCCCAAGTGAGTTAGCAGTCTGCTGATCACTATATTTTTCTCTGATTATAATTTATTTAAATTGTTTATATTGCTTTCTCTCCCATGAAAGCTATTAAGTTTTACATGTGGGAGTTCTAATTCATTCTTGCAACAGCAGTGCTTAAATACAATTTTGCTGAAGAAATGTCTGATGACAAATTTGTTAGAACATCCTCACATTTTTTCTCTTCTTCACATTCTTCCTCCCTCTTTCCTTCTCTCTCTCTGTATTCTTAGTTATTAGGCTAAGATCATGAAAAAGTGCCTAACGTGGATCACGTACATGAAATGTGTATGTGTGCACATGTGTGTGCTTAGTGGGATTTGATCTATTATACCAGTTGCACCTCTAATAATCTTGGTAAAGTATGGTTTAGGAGAGAAGAAGATTAGGTTAAAGAATTTAAAAGTGGATTTTGGCATTGTAAATTCTTCTTTGGTAGGATCCAGTCACTGCGCATCTTATGACTGGAGTTTAAAACTGAAGTTCAGAAGAAAGCATTGATGAAGGGCACATTGACACTCTTGGGAAAACATTGTTCCTGCCTAGACATGAAGAACTTTGAGTGATGACTACAGAATTGGCTTGTCTGGAGAGACTTCTTAATAACTACTTTATCTCCTCAGCTCCCATCCTAAACTTGAGTAAATATTGTCATCTCTTTATCTCTTTACTTTGATATTCAGTCATTTTTTTCATGTTTTACTGAACACTGATTTTGCTTTGTCTTTGCAAATTTGATTCAGCAAATCAATATTCACTGAGGTTACTATAAGCCTCTATTGAGAAAAACAAAATATTTTTTCAAAAAAACACAATATGTATCTCTTCATTTCAGACATGTAAAAGAATCTGCACATGAAGTTTTAGCTTTAAAAACTGTTGGCAAAGAATCACAAATCTTTAATAAGAGATACATATGATAGAATATGCATATGTCACTAAATTTGTATATTAAAAATGATTAGCATTTTTGCAATCATGATTTTCTTTTTGCTAATCAACATGTTTGTTTTACAGAGCTTTATAAAACAATTTGTGAGGTAATTAAATGTCTAACAGGGATTTTTATGACTGTTTGCTGAACACAAATGCAGTTCAGTTTAGTAGATTGGAGTTATTAAGTGAGCCATCATAATTTAATGTTTTAAATAAAACAAATTATAGACCTTGTCTCTGGCTTGCATGAGGCTCATATCACAATGAAATTTATTTACTTTAAATGTAACATATTCCACATCCTCAACAGCCCGTTTGCAAACGTATCAATAAAACTCTTCTTTCTCATTTAGGTTTGTGCTTTAAGGCAAATGATCCAGAGCAAGTACAAATAAAGGGCAAAATTGATTTTCTTATAAGAGAGAATGAAAAGGAAGGAACTGATATTTATTGAACACCTACTACAAATCAGTCACCGTGCTCCATATCTCATCTCTCTTTTCATTTTTAGCATACTCCACAAGTAGGTAGTTTAACCACATTTTATAGATAATAGAACCGAGCTTAGAGAGGAGGTTAAATGACTTGTTTTAAGCTTCCTCATCTCTGTCAAGTAAATGGTAAAACTGTATTCTAACACAAACCATTTATTTTACTCTTTCAAACTAACTCACAGATATTGATACATCAGTGTTATTCGATGCACACAAACAAATTTACCCAAAGCCTCCCTAGAATTAATTCTGTAATCGCCATCATTATTGTCATCACAAGAAATTTTCCTATTGAGAATTGCATTCAATGA
The DNA here is from genome assembly GCA_004365215.1 of Cuniculus paca. NCBI lineage: Eukaryota > Metazoa > Chordata > Mammalia > Rodentia > Cuniculidae > Cuniculus > Cuniculus paca. Next base: position 9,050 of record RJWT010035507.1, on the reverse strand, counting down.
TCCTTTACAACCAATGCAAGGTGCTGACATTTTGAAAGGGATCATTCAATCCCTTCATCTACCAATATTAATTGATAACGGTATTGATTGAACCATTTCCAATTAAACATATTTGAAACAAGGAAGGGAGGTAATTCCCCTGAGAAGGACCAGAATTCACATAGCACATCAAATCACAAACATTTTGGAAAGGAAAGATAACATTTGAAAAGTATTTAAATATATGCATAAGTTCTTCTAGGAGCTTTAATATCTCACACCTGCTCCAGGATTACTCCAGGCTGCATGAACCTGATCTTTAGCATATGTATTTGTTTCCTCTTACCTATTCTCTACCAAATTACCTTTATTTTACAGAAAAATAAAATGAAACAGAGAGGCTAATTAACTGGCTGTTGGGAAATGGCCAAGAGTAGAACTCAGGTTTCTGGGACATATCTGAAAAAAATCTCAAATCTGCCCTCTTCTCTAATTGCACAGATCAGCACTTAGACTAGGTGTCATCATGTGTTTTCTGCATTAGTTCAGTTGTTGCCAATGAAGCTTCAGACAAAGTTTTGCTTTGTCTATTTTATGCTTCTCATTTATCAACTGGTTTTGCACAAAGCAATTTTGCTCATGTCACTGCTCTACTTATAACCCATCAGTGATTCTTTATTGCCCTTAGGAAAAAGTCCTTATGCTACTCTCCATCTCAAATATCTCTATTCCCCAATTTATGCTCTGGTCTTTGAAGGAGCTATGATCTTTTAGAACTTACTTTCTCTACAAATGCACATTCTATTCAATTCCCAATGTGGAAATCTAATAAATGTTCCCTAGTCACTCGTGATTTGTATGATTGTGCTCATGCTCTTCCTTTCTCTTGTCCTCTATTCCCCACCATGAATATATGATCCTGATAGGGGAAAGGCCACTTGGTCTGTGATCTTGATGAGCTCATTTCCAGACCTAGCAAAAGATCTGACATACAGTCTTTATATTAAATGAATATCATTGAACAGACCCAAGAGGATATCTCACATATAAGACAAACTAACTGCAGTCAAAACAAACCTTTAAAATCAAAACAAAATCTTTGCTTCTTAAATTACTCATTCAGGGAGAAAAGTTGGGAAAGTTATTTAGCAGTTATTTTGTCTGTGGAAATTCTCTAGGAGGTTATTCAGCAATGATGATAAGGACAATCTTAGTCACAGTTAGAAAAGATCATTATGTCCCTAGGAAATCATTTATAAATGAGAGACATCTTTAATCTCAGCGTCACTTATTAACTTGCTATTGCTACTATTAGACTAATAATACTTTTTCCACATTTTTATAAAATAAGAATTTGGAAGACTTTAATTCCATATAAAAATATTATATAATAAAAGATATCAGCATGAGCAATTAGGAAATGAAGGGTATTTCTTCTTTATAAGACTAGGTTAAATGTACATGTTCAGTCTGAATCAAGGTGTAATGTTTGGTGACAGTTTTACGTGGGATAATAATTCATTTAAAATACTACCTAATATCACTCTACATGTAGTGGGACTTCTTCAATAAAATATGAAGCTTTTATTAATGTAGACACTTGATGTGAAAAGCAGACACTCCAACAATCAAGTCCCAATCACCTTTTTACGTCCTATTTGCCTACACAAAAAACAATTTCTTCTTCAAGAGTGTCTAATGCTCCCATGTTCACATCCATCTTCATCTTTGATCACATCAAACTGTTTTTATGCAAACTACTTAGCAACAAATTTGTTACAAGCAATGCATCTAAACTCTTCTTCACTTTTGTAAGTTACCTATGTCGCTTCTTTGCAAGGATATTTTAAAAGATGGAGATTTATATCTGTTGCTTTTTAGTGACAACCTCTCATTTGTAAATACCTTGAAATACAATTTTTGGCCACGTCATTCTACTGAAATCTCTCTCCTCAAGCCATCAGTAAATTAGTATTGTATAAATCTAATTACCTCATCTTGGTCCTCTAATTCTTATTTATCAATGGGTTTTGTTGAAGTCTCCTTTGGGTTTTCTACCTATATTTGCCAATCAGCTGCTTCCTTTTAAGTATTTCCCTTATTTATTCCAACCCTATGATACTGATAATTCTCATGGTTCCATTTTTTCTCTTCTGTCTCCATATTTTTTCTTTGTGACTGGAGCAAATGCCTTGACTGAACATTTTTCTCTTTTGAGTTAATTCTCAAGTCTTTATTTATGGTCAATTATTCTATTTGGCATTGTCTACCTGCTGTATACTTCTATGTAGCCGCCTTGTGTGAATATTTTATTCACTACGCTTCCAGCTAAAAAGCCACTACTTTGCCTCAGCTGGCTTCACTCCACATATTCCTGTTCTTATTTGATTATTGCAACCTCCCATTTACTTCAATCAATGACTCAAGGTGATCTTAGTCTCTTCTCTCCTGATCCTCAAGTGCCTCTACTCAGTACGTTGCCAAACAACGTTAATTCTATCTACAAAATATAATTTGCGTCTGACCTTTTCTCTCCTATCAAATAACCACTAGAGTGGTTTAGGACATTATTACTTTCCTAGACCACTGAAATGACCTTTTTTATACAATCTTCTCTCCCATGACACATGTTATACACCATGTCGAGATTCATTTTTCCAAATCACAATTCTTGTCAGTGTTCATTCCACAAAAATTTCTATCTGAAGCTGTAACTTTTATAAATAACAGAACTTCTCACCACTTCAAAAACTTAAACTGAGGGTTGTGTCTCATCTTTCAATCCTCATTAACACATTGACTATCTTGCACATTCAATATATAATATGAATTATCTCTATTATCTGGGAATATTCAGTTCTGCTACAGAGAATACAACAGTAATGCATAGGTTAAGCAATATAACAAAACTCATAGTTACATTAACCATATATTAAGCATCAGGAAACAAGCAGTATGAGAGATGATCAGAATGAGTAAGATGTGTTAATAAATAAGGTCTGTGGGGCTGGGGATCTAGCTCAGCGGTCTAAGTGCCTGCCCGGCAAGCGCAAGGTCGTTAGTTCAATCCCCGGTGCCGCAAAAAATAAATAAATAAATAAATAAGGTCTGTGATGCACGCCAAGAAAGAACAGATATAAATAGCAGTGGAACAAACAAAAATATTATTTATAACTAGAAAGAGATTAAACAGTTGATTCAAGATCACATGACTGATGACCTGACCTTAACTTACATCTAAGTCTTCTTATGGATACCTGCTGTAGTCAACAGAAGGCATCAGCAAGCAACGGCCCACAATCCTTTTTCAGAGAGGCACAGGACACATGAGTATAATCACAGCTACAGGAGCACCTAATTTCAGGAAGGGTGGATTTTTCTGTTTCCTAGATGAGGATCTCCATCAGCGAGTATTAGATATATTAGAATGCATTTTCTTTGAACTTGAGGGAAGAGTTAAAATTCTACCCTCTCCTCTCTGATAACTTCTCCCTCCTCATTAATCATGAAGCTTACTAAACTGAGGATTTACCTTAGGGAAGTTCAGGGCAAAGCAGAAAACAGCTTGTCTTTTCAATCACAATCAAAACTCATGAGAATCAACTCATAAGCCCACAGGGGCTTGACTAAGAAAATTGTCTGAATCAAATTTCGGACTGAATCTAGCCCCTAGGTAGTGCTCTGTAGGCTTCCATTAAGGGTTTAATTCTCTACTCGCTGCTGTAAATCATAGCTGGTCACAGAAAGGCATTCTTAACCACAGCCCCCTCCCACATAATCACCCCGAAGCAATAACATTTCACAGCTTGGACATAAAGCACTGACAGGTTTTTGCAATAAAATGTGACCTTTACTGTTAAAAAATGTTTTACGGCATCTGACAAACCATTTCGTTAATAGGAAGATATATATTCTCCTGAATTAAAATCATGTAAACAACTTAACTTTGCTGATGATATAAACCACAATATGTGCTAAATGAGAGAAACTTATGTTTTTACTCATTTATCTTTTTAAAATAATAATGCATCATAATTTTAAAGCAAAAAGCTATTCACCCCAACAGCACCCTCAAAGGAAATATCAGATTCATGTATTTAGAAAGAAGTTTGGCATGACTGGAGAAACAGCTACATCTATAAAACTGAAATACTGGAATCTTAATATTACATGCCAAGAGTACTTTGAGGAAAAAAGTAGCACAGGAGAAAATGGCTTAAAGTAGAATTTACTTTAACGTTACTGCTTTAATTCATCTGTCTCAGGCTTTTAGGGGCATTCGAGTGTGCATTAAAATCACACAAGAACACAAAGTTACAAATCAAAGCAAAATAAGAAAGTCCCAGAAAACTGTACAAAACCAGTTTTTAAATAGCTTCTTCTTTAAAGAGGAACAAGAGAACATTCAGTAGTGGGGATTTTGGTTGAACTTCATCACAGGAATGCTGATCAAAAGGACTTAGAAATCCCTGAAGAGAAGTCTTTGTAATAATCTTTCTCTTCATATTTAGAACGAAATTCTCCCAATACATTTCCAATTGCAAAAGTAAAAATTATCAGACTCTGTGAGAGGTATGTTGTATCCTCTTGGGCATGTTTCTATGACATCATCTGAGGTGTCACTTATGAATGGAATTAAATTGAGACATGATGAGGCACTGAACAAAATTTAACAATGTTTCTGTAACTGTTTACTTGGCATGAACTGCAATCACACCTAAACTTTTATAATATTTAAAAAGGCATCACTTTTTTCTCTAAATTCACATGAGGTTAAGATCAGAGAGAGACAAGTTCATCATAGAATCTCTTTATGTTTATCTACAACATGGGATCTACTAAATATTTGGTCCAGAGTAAGCTTGAAATTTACCTGTCTTAGAAGCAACTTAAAGACAAATTGCTCATATTGCTGGAATTGAATATAGTTTCTGAAAACAAGCAAAGAGCTGAACAAATCATTAATTTTTTTGCATAATTAATCATTTTTAGGCACAGATTATAAGTCATCAACTTTATATCCACAGAATCTTGCACAATTCTGTAACAGAATGTATATTCAGGAAGTATTTATAATGAATTTTTTTTAAAAAATTCATCTCCACTTGTACATACACATTTTATTTGTACATTCAAAGGTTAAGTTTACAAAGACAAAAAGCCTATTTTTAAGAACAGTTTCCACTCAGTGTAAAGTAACCATCAATACTTCCATAATTTTCTCTGGGGATTTTCACATAGGGAAATGATAGTTATCACTTACTGGTTCAAAGTTTTTTGGCAGTGCTAAGAAACAGTCAAGGATAAAACCTTCTCTGCAGGGAAGAGTGTTTAGGAGTATAGTTTCCTTGGTTCCCTGCAGGATTTTGCAATCTTTCTCTGCAAGGAATTTGTCTTCAACAATGTCTTGTCTATTACATCTGCCCAGAAGGCCTTTGAAATGCTCTATTGCTGGTGGTAGGTCACAGATTCTAAAAAAACACTGTATTAGCTTAATGATGAAATTAAAATATGCTTTCCCAAAAGCTCCTTCATAAAACAATATTACTTTAATATTTTATCTAGTCCTATGAGTAGTATTTTCAAGGTAAAAATCACTTTGGCAATACATAGAATAAAACAGCACTTCTGCTCTGTAGTGTCACCACCTGCATGATAATAGTAAACATGTTTTATTTTCACCACATGTGATCAAAATGTGCCCTGCCTTTTGCTCTCCATCTTTTGATACGCTTATCTGCATACAATGTGCATTGCAGAAGTAGCCTGTTCTCAGGGCTTGCAACAAGCTAACTAAAACGTGTATTTCCTCTACCTGCTTTGTTTAGGACAACTTGGTGCCAACCAATATTTCTCAGCCATTGTTTCATAGTTAGGCATTTCCTTGACTTTGCTTATGCTGCATCTGTTGCTCAAGATAGCTATTCATTTTACTTTGGAAAGCCTATTTTTCAGACCTCATATTGTGTCACATACACTCAGTTTATTCTTCCTTCATAGTTAAAGACCACGACAAATTTTCTTTTCATTGATTAATGGAACAGTGTGTTGTTGATACTATAATTGGGAATGTATTGGTGCAGTATGTTGTTGATACTATAATTTTATTGTTATTATTGCTCTAAGTGACTGAAAAGGTCAGGAATGTTGGCACACACCTGTAATCCAAGTACTCTGGAAAGCTGAGGCAAGGGATCATAAATTCAAGCCCAGCTGGGGCAATTTAGTGACTTAAGAAAATCTTGTTTCAAAATGTAAATAAATGCATATATATAAACATATATACATAGATACATAAATGGCTAGAGATATAACTCAGTGGGCAAGGTCCTGGGTTCAATTCTAGTATCTCAAAAGAAAACTACAGCAACTGAGAAAAATCTCTGTAGAACTGCCTAGCAGTCAGTACTCTGTTACTGTTAGCATTTTTGTAAATACTCAGTTTTATTGAAATGTAGAATGTTATAAAAAAATTTACTTCTTTGGAGTTCCTGCATCATGCATAATGATTCTTTTAATGATAGAATTATTTTAATGCAAACTAGATGGCAGTCATGATAATTACTAGAGTATCCATACACCAATGTCTACATAATAAACCTGTAGCTGTAAGCAAAATGTTTTAATATAACATACAGCAAAAAGGAGTAAATATACTAGATGGCTTGTAATCTATATGATAGACAGATACAAACTTAAATTAGCTGCTGTACCTTTCAATAATACCACATAGGTACAGATTGGTTTAAATTCCAATTCAATGCTCATATTCCACAAATCATGGAATGTTTTCTACATTATGTTAATTTGTAATGTTATAACATTTAAATTAATTTTCACATAATTTCATTTTACCAAATAAAAACTCATGCTAGATACCATGATCCTGGGGCAAACTACTAGAATTCAACTGTCCTATTAAAGGTATTTGAGAGATATACTTCTTTTTAACAAAAAATGTATAGGAACAACATTTATTTTTTATCACAAGAAGTTGCATGTAATATTATCCACTTGTGCATTAGGTCTTTTAAAATTTGAGCTTTTTGAATATAATTGTGTTATGGAACTTGCCAGAGTTTTAGAGAAATTTTAGACACGTTATTTACTAAAAAGTCAAAAATCTCTAAATTTATAGAATCTCAAATTTGAATTAGTAAATTCTCAGGTTTAGAAATTGTGAAATTTCGAAGAGCTCAAAATATGATTTTTTTTTCTACAGCCAATATTCTTCCTTCTTTCTTCCTTTTTTCTTTGAGATACTGGGGATTGAACCCAGGGCCTCCCCACTGGGCTACATGCCCACCCATTTTTATTTTGAAACAAGACATTGCCAAGTCTCTAAATCATCACGGCTGGGCTCCAATTTGCATTCCTAATACCTCAGCCTCTCGGAGTTTTGAAATTACAAGCGTGTGCCAACAAACCCAAGTTATAAGCAGACTTTTTATGTTTTAATTTGAATTTTTAAACAACAAAGCACTGAATTAACATATAGTCAACAAACATGAGACAATCAGCTATATTTTCATAGCGGACAGTCAGAATTAGAAAGTAACAGAGCACTTGAAATAGGTTTCAATTTGATTCCTTTCTTCCCTATTTTCATTTTGGCTTATGTACAAATACTGAAAAAAATGTAGATTTCTTCTCTTCCTTTTTATTTATTTATTTTTTATTTTTTTATTTTTTTTTTGCAGCACCGGGGATTGAACTCATGACCTTGCACTTGCCAGGCAGGTGCTTAGGCCACTGAGCTAGATCCCCGGCCCTGGTGTTTTTGAAACAGGGTCTCACTATGCCGTTTAGGCTGGCCTTGAGCTCACTTTGTAGCCCAGGCTGGTCTCGAACTCACAACGATCTGCCTGTCTCAGCCTCCCAAGTGCTGGGATTACAAGCATGAGCCACCACGCCCGGCTCTCTTCGTTTTAGACAACACTATATTCGGTTTAACTTTCTCATGGACTATCAAGAAAAAGAAAGGCAAACCAAAAAGCTATAAATAAAGAAAATCAATTCATAAAGTTCATAATGGGATTCCTACATGTGTCAAGTACAGACTTAGTGTGGGAAAACTGACTGCTACAGAGCTTTCAGAGTCTAGTTGTGTTTTTAACTGGAGTATTAAATCTGTCCTTTCATTTATGAAAATAAAAGGTTCCATTAAGTGAATAGCCTCTTCGGAGTGCACTCAAGTGTGTTTGGGAACACACAATTTCACTATAAATGATCCAACAGGAAAGAAAATATGACTGAGTTTTAGGGTCATGGTTTTCTCTGTTTCTATGGAAACCTAGTAGAAACTGTAGGTTTTTCTTAAATGGAATTTTATTCACATGGCAGCCCTTGCCTTTAAATGATCACTTCGCTGTTAATCAAGTATAAGGAAACAAAAATAGCAAAAGGGTTGAATTGGTTAAAAAAAAAATCTGTTTTGAAATTAAGTTATGGGTGTTGAAATGATTCATCCCAATGTAGTAAAAGTAATCATGTACACCTCTAATATTACTCTGCATTAGCGACTTGCTTCTCATCTTTGCATGGCCAGATCCATGAAAGTCTTGCCCTCATAATGTAGCTCTCAAAATTCTGCTTTGGAGGAATTGAAAATATCTCTTTTCTTGTCCCTCTGGGTCTGACTTCTGAAATTCCAGGACACTTACCTTGCTGAAACCTACTGTGTCCCACGTTTACATTTTTAGAGTGTTTGAGCCACTCCCCTTGCCTTCCCTTGCTTAACATTGTCAGGAAATAGTTCTCAAATGGCCACTTCCTTGGGAGATTTCAAGAGAGAAATGAAGAAAGGAGACTGACTGGAGAGAGTCGGATTCAAAATTTAGAAGTATGGCTTTCCCTCTAAATTGGGAATAGTCATTAGTATTATGTACTCTTGCCTTCCTTCAATTTCATCCTTTCCAATATTGCCAAAATCAAACATTTGGAGTTAAAGTGAAATAATGAAATAAAAGGATACAGAAAAGTTATATTTTAATGCAAATATGTGTTACAAATCTCTTACAAAAAATAACATTTCCTCAATGAGATGTGAGAAATAAAGCTATAAAATTAAA
>RJWT010035506.1:0-13459 GCA_004365215.1 Cuniculus paca | reverse complement strand
CATTTACAAAACAGTGGGGCTTCAACAGTTGAAAGCAGAGGTGGGAGAAGAGGTGTTTGTGCATTCGTGCTTGTGCAGGATGTGTGCTGACAGGTGTGATGATAGTGTCTTACCTCATGCATGACAGAAAAAGAAGGCTCCATGAAATCGGGGTGCTGGTAGAGGAACTTGTTGAAGCTTTGGACTTACTGGAAGGAACAATGACTTTAAAGTTGGAGTAAGGTGGTGAGAGTCTCTTGCTCACACCAGCGTGCTTGTTCCCATTCTTAGGGCTCTCATAGACCATGACAGTTCATGGTTGGCATGAAAAGTCTTCAAGAGCCACTTTCAAGTTATGACTTCCCCAGGAAATAGAAGGTGGATAATTTTTCTCATTTGATTCAGAGGCATGTGGATTAATTTTCATTTTCTCTTGAATTTTTGTAGCTCAATATTCTTGCTCAGAGTAACCACTGACAGTTACATAGTGTGTTCTACGTGCCACACGTGCACGCTATGTAAGCGCTCTTTAAATTGAGTTATTTACTTGTTATGAAAATCTTATGAGGTGAGTCCCATAATCATCCTCATTTTGCAGACAAGGAAACTGATGGCAAAGAGGTGTCACTGGGAGGGTGTGGAGTTTTTATTGAAGTGCCAGAGAGTTGAGCATCTCTCTCTGTCTCTGTCTCTGTCTCTGTCTCTGTCTCTGTCTCTGTCTCTCTCTCCTTCGGTCACACACACAGTTGCACATTAAAAAAACCCTAGAACTTCAGCTTTTAATCCCTAGATGCAGATTAAAAAGAACCTTAGAACATTAGCTTTAGCTAATGTTGATAGTTCTCACTGATAATATTAATAATTATTTTGCTAACCACTTCTATTTCTTGAGCATGTTTTATTAAAGACACTTTGATACATAGTAAGTAAAAGCAGATACCGACACCATTTAGTTTCTAGAGAGAAAGAATATTGTTTGTGTGTAAGAATGCTATTGATTTTTGAGTGCTGACTTTGTATCCAGCTACCCTGCTGAATTTGCTCATTAACTCTAGCAGTCTTTTGGTGGAGTTCCTGGGATCTTCTATGTAGAGTATCATGTCATCTGTAAATAATGATAATTTAACCTCTTCCTTTCCTATCTTTATTCCTTTTATTTCTCTCTCTTGTCTAATTGCTCTGGTTAACTTTTCCAGAACTATATTGAATGGGAGTGTACATATATACAAGATAGATAACTATATTACTAACCTCTGTTCATCAAAAAACAGTTGTGCTTTCATTGTCTGATTGTTTGATCATTTTTTTCATGCCTAAATTTTGTAATCTGAACAACTACTTTCAAGATAACAATATACGCTATATTAAAGGGTTAATTTCCTGTTTCTTTTTTTGAAATTCTGTATCATTTTTATCCTTGTTTGTTTTTTTAAAATAATAAAGAAGAGTATATGTATATGTACATTATTTATTCCATAGTTATTTTTATCCAATTTCACAAGTGAGGAAACCGAGATTTAAGTAGGGTTAAGTATCTGTCAGCAAGTGGCAGAGTCCTTCTGAATTGAGATCTACCTTCAGGACCCACAGGCTTGGCCAGCTGCTAGTACCTACCTAGTTGGTGGGAACGTGGGTTTGCCAGTGGTCTTTGTGATATCCTGCAGGTCTTTTTTCCCTTCTAGCGGGATCTCTTGGAAATAAAACAACTCTTTGCCTGAAGCCCAAAACTGAGATCAAAAAGCCAATATCTCCTTTCAGTTGTGCAATTCTGGTGCTTCTGGAGAGTTACAGTTCATCCCAGACTGCATGCATTATTCTGGTAGCTTGTTCCAAACACAGGCCATAGAGACTAAATGGTTTGCTTCATGAAATACCGGGTGGCTTGAGGGATCGCTTGGTTTTCTAACGTGGAGATAGAGAATGCCAACAATAACTTCCCGTGTTTCCATTAAGATGTATCATTAGTGCCTGCATTCATGTAGTTGAATCCATACATTTATAGGAAATTATAGTAATTTTCTTCATCCCAGAATTCAAAAGTTTCCAAGTAGGAAAGTAAATTGACTTCCATGTAATTTTCTTAGCTCCTTTATGCCAAGGGAGACTTTTACTATGTGAGGTTTTCTGAGTGCAGTTCAGAGGCAAATAAATCGTTCACTTTAAATAGTAGGAAATATCTGAGAGTCAGTTGTTGTCCGTTAATAGTTCATGGAATCCCCATTTTGTAGAGTTTTTCCTAAATTCAGGGTGGGATGAAAGTTCTTTTCCGTAGTGGGGAAAACTTTTGTCGTTTGGCTGAGATTGGTTTTGCGTTAGTTGAATTAGCTGACTCTCATTCTGTTTTATTGGAAGAAGTTGTCTTTTACGTTTCAGTCAGTGTTTCTCATGGAGAGATGATGCGGACTAGCACGCCTTATCAGCTTATCTCACAGATGATTGCTCTACTTACCACACTGGCAGGCTGAAAGGACCTGAGGTGATTCGAGGCTTAGCAAGAGCACCTGTCAGATGGGGAAAGGTGGACCATGTTCCAGCTAACATTCTCCTTTCCTAGCAACAGCTTCACCTTGTAGAATTCAAACTAATGGCAAACATGAAACTATTAAACACTTTCTGTACTAAACACTGTCCAACAGTTTTGTGGAGAATTTTTTTCACTAAATACTTGCAAGTTTAAACATCCATTACCAACAAACAAAACTGCTCTCCTTTGTTCTAAACAGAGCCCTGTTTTCCAGATGGAGTTCTGCCTTGTAGAAGGAGGTTGTTATGGTTGATACATTGCGTCAATTTGAGAAGTTTCTAAGTTTAACTAAGAGACTCAGCAGGGAGCCAGGGTTCCCACTTTGTAAATATTCTCTTCCCTGCAACAGGAGGGCACAGAGATTTTGTGAGTGCTTCACCTGCCCTGGAGGCGGGGAGAGGGTTGGTGGCCTGTGTATATAATATGAGGGAGGAAAAGAGCTTAATCTTGCCCCTTTTGTTCTGGCTGCTTTTGCTGGCTGCTGCCTTGAAGTGTTGCCCCAGTGCCATGCCACCCTGCTTTGGAACCAGCTGATTATGGACTGAAACCTCTGAAAACTGTAAGCTAAATAAACCTTCCTTTCCCTAAATTTGGGTGTCAGGTGTTTTGTCTCACCAATGAGAGCAGAGTAACCAAGACAAACATTGTGCAAAACTTCTATCTTAAATTTTTTTGATGATGTGGAAGATCCAAAGATAGTGCAAAACAAGCACTTGCTTAATGTTAATTGCTTTTGGAGACAGGCTAAGGTCATATTAGTTTTGTTCTGTGGTATCTTACTTACATCAACCGAAGCCCATCTAATTTTTAAAAAACTATATCTGGTGCTGCTAACTCACATCTTCCTATATTGTACAATTATTTCTTACATTTCCTTTTGATTCACTTTTAGTGGATATTTAACTCATCTTGGTGGTATCTTTTTGTTTTGATTTTGTCAACTGTCATTGAAAAGTGTTTTGGTATAGCTTTATGTAAGATATTAATAATAGATCAGGAAGCAAATAATAATTAGTGCTAAGGACAGTCAAGAGCAGCTGGACTGATTCTGTTTCCATGTCTCTGTGTCCTTAACTTTAGCATTAATGTACACCTTTTAGTTTAAAAAGACTAATTTATATAGCAGAATGCCTATGAATTGATTTGTAACAGAAAATTTAACTTCTGTGACTAATGTCATCCCTGTGGCCTTCAGCTGGAATTCTCCTTCCTAATAGCAAAACATCTTGGACTCCAGCTCAATAATCAGAAAGTTGTTTGCTGAGGATGATCTTGCGGAGCAAAATCAAGTTAAATTTACCTAAGAAATATTTTCATTGTTTTGTATTCTCCCACAGAGATCAGCTGGGATTCTCAATGTACCATTGGGTTGTACTTCAAATGTCAACTAGTAATTTTTTTTGTTTAGAATTTGTAATATTTTTCCTAGGAGGAATGTTTCCATGGTGATCAAATTTTCAGGCAATTCAGTAAAAGCTTGTTTGAGCTGTAATGAGAAAAAAGTGTACTCTTTAGCAAAACCAGGTAGGAAATTGTCGCTGTGTCAAAACTAATAATTATGTCAATGAAAAATTTGACATAAAAAATAGTTACAGAAATAGTTACAGAAATTTTCCCAATTTCAACTTCTCTTCTGCTTAGCTGGCCTTCATCTTCCTTTAACACTTTGCTCACATCCTCAGGGACCAGTGGCTACGTTTATAAAGTGGCAACTGTCACACCCCCCTGCAATTATTTTCTTCCTTTTTCTGTCTTTTCGCCAGAAGAATCCTGTGTAATCTATGATTTGATAACCTAACGGGATTTCAAAATGCTAAAAAAAAGTTTTCAGAGGCTGTAACTTTGATCAGGATGCAAGTGAAAGAGCTTAGAAGACTGACTCCAAGATTCACTCCTGATAAGGACATTTTATAGACAAGAGAATGGTTAGCTATAGACAAGAAAATGGTTAGCTAGTCTTTGTGGGTCACAGCACTCATGTTTCTTAAACTTTATAGAAAATCAAGGCGAGAATGGATTATTAGAACAAGTCTTAAACTCATTAACCACATCACAAAGTACTTGTGCATTTTATTAGGACATCTAATTTCTTCCCAGAGGGAGTTTTTGAATAACATTACAAAATAGACCTCTATCCCACACAAACTTTTGGATAATTTTTCTTTTACAGAGATAACTAGGTCTTGTATCTATAAATAACTCTGACTTAGAGCAAGAGAATGCATTTCAGTTCAGTCTTGTTAACGGACTCAAATTTAGTTTCCTACTCTTTGAGAACACAAATGTGTGTGCTTTTGAAGGTAGAACAGACAGAATGTGTGTGTGCAAGCTGATACACACACATATGCACTCTACCCTGTCAGTCTATGGATCTGAGATCAGAAAAACTGTGCCCTCAAGCACAGTGATAATTGATGATGAAATAGGTTTGGCAGGAGCACGTTGAGACACAACAAGGAAGAAGGCAAGTGCTAACATTCTATTTCAAGCCAGTAAGGGCTGGCTCAAAACACGATGACCTAACACTAAATCGATTTTGCCTTAGTAAAATGGTAACCCCCACATGGTGAACAATAGAAGATTAATGAGAAAGGTTATATAATATGACTGGGTATTAATGCCATGAATTTGGTTTATTTTAGAAGCAGATCTCTTTTGTAATATTTATTTTTTCTGCCAAACTACACTGAATGTCATTTTATTTTATTTTTTTCTGGCACCAGGGATCAAAATCACGACCTCACGCTTGCCAGGCAGACGCTTATGCCACTGAGCTAAATCCCCGGCCCTTGTCTTTTTGAGACAGGGTCTCACTGTGATGTTCAGGCTGGCCTTGAGCTCACTGTGTAGCTCAGGCTGGTCTTGAACTCGCAATGATCCTCCTGTCTCAGCCTCTTGAGTGCTGGGATTACAGGCATGTGCCACCAGGCCCGGCTCCTGAATGTCATTTTAATAATTTTAACAACCTACTTTGTATGAAACCTTGATTTGTCACAATCCCATGTTTGATAAAAATAAAACTGTTCCCCACCCCCCAGAGACTGACATGAGATTACTGCATACACTCACTTAGGGCAGTGATCTTGCTGAATGTTTTGGTCCAGTAGGCAGCCAGAGACTCTTTCTTATTGTGGGGTGAAACTATTGGATAAAGGAGAAAATACGTTCTGCAGTTCTTTTTAATCTGTAAAAGAGTAATCAGTATATGATACTGTCCCAAGTCACAGTCCCTTGATGAATGAATGAATGATCCCATGAATGATCAATGAATTTATCTATTGGTAAACTCTCACTCTTTGAGAGTTGAGTATCCTAGGTTACAAATGTGGTCTAATTACTATTATATTCGTCTTATCTTTAAGAACCCTGTTTTTGGTACCATATCATTTCGCAATTACGTTAAACATTTTTTTCTTTTTAACATACATTAAAATATTTTCCTCCCCCTTTTCTTTTCTCTCTCTCTCTTTCTTTTCTTTCCTTCCTTCCTTCCTTTCTTTTTGTAGTACTGGATTGAACCCAAGCTCTTGCATATGCTAGGCAATCACTTTTATCACTAAGCTACCTCTCCAGTCTCTTTTTACTTTTTGATATAGGGTCTTACTGAATTGTCTAAGCTGGCTTCCCATTCTGTGATGAACCTACCTCAACCTCCTGACCACCTGGGATTACAGGTGTGTGTTATCTTCTTTGGTGGGCTCCTTTACTCCCCTTCTCTCTCTCTCTTCCTTCCTTCCTTCCTTCCTTCCTTCCTTCCTTCCTTCCTTCCTTCCTTCTTTCCTTTCTTCTTTCTATTTCCTTTGGGTTAGGGATTAAACCCAGGGTCTTTGTATTGAGCTACATTCCTAGCACGTTTATTTTTTAATTTAAACTTTTTTATACAGGGTGTCTCTAAATTGCCCAGGCTGGGCTCAGACTTGTGATCCTCCTGCTTCGTCCTCCCATAGTGCTGCGATTACAGGCATGTGCTGACAAGCCTGGTTTGAGCCTTTTCTACTGTTTCATGGCTTAATAGCTGTCAAGATGCCTGGAAGGAATATATCCAGGTGAAAGTGAGACAATGTCATTAGTATTGTTTTATGATTTTATATTTTCTACAACTAGTATGCATTACTTTTTACATAAAACTAATAAAAAATTTAAAACCTCAGACTATGCAGTTTCTTCTCAATTCATGTTTTCTCATACAGAGTAAATATTCACCTAACCTCTGAACCCCATGCTCATACTGACAATGAGACTCCTATGGGTCAGTGCGCTTACTAGCACACAAAATTTTTGAACAAAATCCTATCTCGTCTATTTAGATTTTCACATACTTGTCTAGTACTCTCTATTCCACAAATAGAGTATAACTAAAAATGTTATGTTCTTGTCTCCCATGTACTTTGTGCAAGGAACTGCGAAGCATCCTTTTAATTTAAGCAACTTTTGTTATAAAATAGATATTGATCAGAAATGTTCTGTTTGATGGTAGAATGTAAAAAGTTGTGATATGACATTCTGTCCATTTCAAAGCCAAGAAAGATTGAATGAACTAGAAAATTCCTGATTCTCTCGACCCATCAGAAAGATGAAGATACAAATAAAACTTAGTGAATTAGACTTACTGATTCTTCAGTGGGTCAAGGTCATTTACTTGTCCTTGAACTCCCAGTTGCTCAGCTTTACCTGTGACAAGTTAATACTGACGTAATGTAAGAGACATCATGGTAGCTGTACTTCTGAGATTCATCCTCCTGCTAAGTTTTATTGATAATCCTTTTTCTTAGGGGGTGTCAAGAAACAAGTGCTACTTATTATTTAAAACTTTAATCACCTGAAGGACTTCTATGTGGGGGTAGGAATAGACGTAATCGTTTGGTTTCCTAATTATATTATTTTCTTCTGGAAGATGACAATGTTAACTGATAAGAACATTCTGATTGATTTGATAGTTATATTTTTCTATTGCAAAAAGTGTCTCTTTTGAGTTTACGAAAACAAAAAGCAAACATGTGTCTCATACTATGGAATTAGTTTGTGGCTCAAGTACACTTTCCGTAGCACAGTGTCTGTAAATAAATTTGACACATAGAACTTACTAAGTGTGAGTCTTCTTCAAATGCCAGCATTATAGATAGATTTTATATTATAGTTCTGCAATTCTCACTAGATTGGGAATATTTCTACTTCAATAGAAAACCTGATAGTGAAAGGTATTTTTTCTGAAAGTTATTTTAGTTATCAAGCACCTTTCAATAGATATTTTGTAGAATCAAATTTTTTCATGCTAAAGATTATGAAATTGAGTAGCAATGACTTATTAATATTATAAATGATATTATAATATTATAAATGATAATAATTTATTATACTAAGAGACATGGTAGTGACAGGTTTAGTAATAATAGGAATTGGAGTGTTATTAAGGATTGGGTACGCATGTAAAATAATGCCATTCATGACTAAAATTTATTGCTTTACTTTTTAAAAATAACTCTTGGCATATTTCATTTCTCTGGTAGTTTTTTACAATACTCAATAAGTATCATTTAGCTACATAGGATATTTCATTAATTAGCATAGATTCTGCCAAGTCAAAGCAGGAAGTAATATAGTTATGTGTGAGTGTTAACGTGTCTGAGAATAAATGATAAAAACTAATCTAACCAAGACATCAATCATAAAATAAATTGCATGGGCTGAAGAAAAATGTGAGCATCAAATTAGGAAGAAGAAGTGCATTCTAAATCTAAAGCAAGGTAGATGAGAATTTTATATAAAGAAAGATTGGAGGTCATAGCTGTTAGACTTTATGTCAAGCCAACAGATCTCAATTTTGATTCTTTCTTGCTCTGAGCTGCAGCTAATACAGTTCATCTGCATTTTATGATGAGTACTGTCAAGAATGGTAATGGAAGAAAGGACTATCATGAATCTCCTCCTTGAATGGAAAACCATCCGTGTGCAGGAAAGGAGACAGATTAAGCGCGCAAAGGGTGTCATGTGAAGATTTGTTACATGTGGACATGAACCCAATTAATAAAGCCCTAATGGTGAAATACTGGAGAGGCAGGAGGGGAAGAGGACAGCCATGGCTGTGATCACAGCTGAGGTGTAAATTACTAGCAGTGGTCTTTGAACAGGGGACTCATCCCGATGCAGTTGCAATGATCCGGAAGCAAGCAAGTGATTCAGATCTCTGCAGCCACAATTGTTGGTCCAAATTCCAAGGCTGTCTCCTTACGTGTAACTTCAGACCAGTCACCTCTCCATTCTAAGCTGTGGTTCCCTTTCACTGAAAGGGACACAAGAGCTGCCTTCTAGAGCCACTGGGAAAATAAATGATGGGTGATACATATGAGGTGCTTAACACAGTGCCTGGCACACAGCAAAGGTTCGATAAATGGTAGCAACACAGCTGAAAAGGGAGCGGAAGGAGCAGGAGGAGTGGAGGCAGGAGGGATAGATCCAGGACCACTTGGTCATGGTGATACCCTTCAGAAAAAGCTGAAAACCCAGAGGGAAGGCTTGGCTGAATCAGCAGGTGATAGTGATGCTCTTGTGTATGAAGTGGTAAAAGTCAGCTTTTCAAGTTGCTTTTGTGTTCAATGCCGCCTTCTTAGCCCTGGGAAAGGGTGTAGTGGGTTTTGTTTCTCTGGACAGCAGGGGGCTCCTAAGTTCTAGAAAGCAGTAAGCAAGGGTCTCTGGTTGTATCTTGCTCAGTTCACTCGGTTATTACTTTGTAAACGTAAGGTAGCCTCAGGCGGTGCTAAGGTTAAAAAGAAGTTGTGTCTTCCTCTAATCATAAATGTGCAATTTTCTTAGCGGGTTCTAGAAACCCACTGAATCAGAGCGAGCCTATCCCAGTCTTTAGTTTCATGTCCATCCTTCCTTCCTACAGTAATCATGTAACAAAAACCTCAAACCGCTGGCCTCACAGCCTCACAGGTGAGAGGGAATGACAAAGGAATAGAGCCGAGCGTGGAAAGGACGAAGAGGGGGGCTGTGGCCCAGCAGCGGAACGGAGGGGGCTCGATGCCTCTCCAGGGACTCGGGGGAAACGCAGCCGACGAGTGGGTGGGGCGGGAAAGGTGGCCCAAGCACAGCGAGAAATCTTCCAGGTGTAGCAGATGTCCTTTGTAGAAAAGTGAAAAATAAAAAAGCAGAAGCTCAGAGCGGCAGGTGCGCCAGAATGCGAGCCTTCGAGGACATCGCCGTTGTGTACAGGACTCCAGTTTACTCCCGCCCTACGCTGCTCTGCTCCGCTCTGCTCTGCTGCGACCTTGCCTTTCTAGATCACTGAGTTACTGATGCTGCAATTTCTAGACGTGGTGTTTCTGCAGGTGTACTTTGGTTTTGTTTGACAATTTTGTCAATGTTTTTATTTATATTTTTTTATTTTAAAGAGAAAAAGACCCCAGAAAAATCAAGAAACAAACAATTAAAAAAACAAGAAAAGCAAAACGATGACAACAACCATAACAAAAAACAATGGTGATGTAGGATATCAAAACTAGTCCACCTGTGTATTTTTATTTTTATTTATTTATTTATTTAGTCTTTTTTGAGCCAGGGTCTCACTATGCAGTTCAGGCTGACCTTGAACTCACTCTGTATCCCAGGCTGGTCTCAAACTTGCAACGATCCTCCTGCCTCAGCCTCCCGAGTGCTGGGTTTGTAAGTGTGCACCACCATGCCTGGCTTGCTTTTATTTATTTATATATTTTTTATTTTTAGATTACTAAATGCCCCCACTTCACAGAACCACTTTTCAGAAGTTACTTTCTTCTCTTTTTTTCTAATTTGTATTTCTTATTCTTATTTGGGACATTTCTGTAATTTTTTAAAAGAGTTCTTCACAAAATTGTGTCTAAGGCCCGATGGGTGGTGGATGCCTGTAATCTCAGCACTAGAGAGGCTGAGGCAGGAAGATCACTGCAAGCTCAAGGCCAGCTGGAGCTATGTAGTAAGTTTAGGGACAGCCTCAACTACGTAGTGAGACCCTGTCCCAATCCCCTTAACCTCCTAAAAGTAGATGTTGATATCATCTTGTGCTACAAGTGGAATCCTCTCCTGGATCTTGCTTTTCTTTCTTTTTGAGACAGGGTCTTGCCAAGTTGCCCGGGCTGGCCTGGAACTTGTGATCCTCCTGCCTCACCTTCCTGATTATCTGATATTTAAAGAGTGTGCCACCTCGATTGGCTCCAGGATCTCACTTTTCATCATCAAAGTTCACATTCGACACTCACTGTCCTAGAGAATATGAATGGACCTGTGACCAAAGAAAACTATGGTTCAACCAACAAACTGGGTCCCTGTGAAAGCTTTAAAGCAGAATTTGATCATTAGATTGCTTTAAAGGGAGAGAGATGCGCATACTGTTGTTTTGGAATGGTTTTCAGGCATGTATGTTAATTTCCAGGTTTAGTATTTTTCAAGACTGAGAAACTCATTTGCACTATACTGAGAGGATATTTGAAAGGAATGAAGAAAATAGAGTTTAGTCTGGGCAATCCAATTATTGCAGAAAGGGCAACAGTAACAAAAATGATGTTCCTGAGCCAGG
Source organism: Cuniculus paca (assembly GCA_004365215.1). Classification (NCBI taxonomy): domain Eukaryota; kingdom Metazoa; phylum Chordata; class Mammalia; order Rodentia; family Cuniculidae; genus Cuniculus; species Cuniculus paca. The sequence goes on along the minus strand of RJWT010035506.1, from coordinate 2,405 downwards.
CCTGGTGGCGCACACCTGTAATCCCAGCACTCCGGAGGCTGAGACAGGAGGATTGTTGTGAATTCAAGACCAGCCTGGGCTACAGAGTGAGCTCAAGACCAGCCTGAACGGCATAGTGAGACCCCGTCTCAAAAAGATAAGGGCTGGGGATTTAGCTCAGTGGCCTAAGCACCTGCCTGGCAAGCTCGCGGTTGTGAGTTCGATCCCTGGTGCCACGAAAAAAAAAAATGATGCTCCTAACAGCATCCAGCACTGTACCCACACTGCACCAGCACTGTACTGCAATACTTCTTGAATCAATGCAGGTCGAATGAGTGAGGGTCAGTGTTCTGCCCTTGACCTCCAGGTCCATTAAAATCAGTGTGAACCGGTGTGCATGGCTTCCGACGTCCCTCTGTTTCAGTGTTACATGGAAAAATCCTACGCTTCTGTTCCCTGGTGTTTTTCCTAAAACAGCAAACTCTGAATTGATGTACTTCTTGTTTCTTCTTATTTTCACGTCCATTTAAAGTTTCTGGCTCTTTTTCTCTGCCAAATGTACCGATGTCTCTCAGAGGCCATCAGGGTCGTGATGACTGTGAAGGAGTGTTAGAAAGAAGTACTGGTATATAATTGAGAAGTAAGCAGGGTCCCCCAGTTCTCCATTACCATGACTCTTCTACAAATTCCAGTCAACTCTATATAGGTAGACAGAAGAAAAAACTTTTTTTTCCCCTGCCCCTAGAACCCCTACATTCTTTTTTCTAATAATTCCTATTTGGCTTTGTTGATTTCTGAACGTTATAGCCTAATTTTTTCCCACTAGAAATTGAATATTATATTTATAACTTCCAATGTTAACTTTAATTTAATGATAGATGTAGCACAGTTTTGGTTAAAATCTTATGTATAGAATCTATATAATCTAATTGAACTTCTCAGTCAAGGTAGGTTCTACAGAGTGCAGCTGTACCCTTGACACCTTCTGACAGATATTAAAGGACATTTTAAAAATGTTCTTGAATAGACATATAGTATATTTGATGTTTCCTTTTAAAATAAACTCATATAAATACTGTGAGTGTATATGTTTTGGTCAAACAATGAAACCATTCTACTCTTGGCATTAATGTAATGGAAGGCTTCAAATGGCTTTCTGTATTTACCAGGAATTCACAAGGGACACGTTCAGGTTTATTTTCTACCAAGCCCACAGCATTTTGGCTGAGTTGCCTAAGTCAGGTGAATCTCTTTTATTGTTTCCCTTTCTGTCTGTGCCAGGAAGGAGGGATCCAGTATCAAGGCAGCCTTGCAGCACGTAGATGCCAAGTTTCCACAGTCTACCTTTTAAAAGATGTGAATTTGGAGTCCAGTCAAGAAAACAGTGCGGTTTAATGATTTGCACAAATATTTACATTTTTATCTGTGTGCAGTATTTAACTAGGATGCAAAGAGAAATTGGAGTCAATAGAAAGTTAAAACAAATGACTCTAAATGTGCAGATTGTATTTTCAGTCAGTGCACTGCTATGTTTAAACCAGTGCACAACATCCTTTGCAATTTGTCCCCTGGGCAACTGCAGCAGGACACTGTTTAGAGAAAGTCCAGGTAGAGTAGAATGAGCTCTGATGACCCCTCTCTACTCCGATTCCTCCCTTTTTTCCTTCTTTCTTTCCTTACCTCCTCCCTCCCCTGGTCCTGGGGACCAAACCCAGGGCCTCAAGCATGCTAGGAAAATGTTCTACCACAGAGCTATACCACCAGCCCCTACTTCTGTCTTTGTCTTCATCTCCTGTACCTTTATAACACAGCAGCACAACACAGTTACTGTTAAACATTGAAATAATGGGGATGCATAGATCAAAGAATAAAACAGATTAAGATACTGATATTCAGCTGTGAAAGAGAGATAGTTGAGCATGTCCCCACCTGACCATCTTGCTAAGATCCCAGGTAAGTAGGTGCCCAGGTAGCCAGGAAGCCAGGTGGTTGAGCATACAGGTGGGGTATAACTCCTTGCTGTATAGCTTTCCAGGGACATGGCCTTCCAGGAGCTACTTAACCTGTCTGTGCTTCAGTTGCCGCTGTAACACGGTTTTAATTTTGCAATTTACCTCCTGGGGTTGGTGAGAGGATTGAAAGTGGAGCACTTAGAGCATAGCTGGCCTGTGGTAGGTGCTGTGCATCTCAATGGTTGTTAGCTAAGGTCTCAATGAAGGCAAGTCTGTGTAGTATGAAGGGCATAGACAAAGAGAGGGGGAAGTGGCAGTCAGAGTTCAACACAGTTTTTGTGAGAGACTTGAAGTGAAGGAGTGAGTTAAAGGATTGTTGAGGGATGTGATGGCATGGTTAAGGCTGAGAGTCATATATTTATGTTCAACATGAACATGAGACTTCTCAGGAAGAGGAGGGCAAACAATGGGTAA
>RJWT010035505.1:0-13450 GCA_004365215.1 Cuniculus paca | reverse complement strand
GATTACAGGTGTGAGCCACCACACCCGGCTTCTACTTTTGCTTTCTTGAAAGGTTTTTATTACACCTGTATTTTGAAGAGTGTTTTCAATGGCTACAGAATAGTTGCTTGTCTTTTTATTTGGTACTTCTTAAGTTGACATTCCATTGTCTTCTGGTCTTTGACTTCTGTAGTGAGAAGTCAGCTAAAAATCTTTTACTCTGTGGGTAATACATCTTTTTCTTCTGGCAGCTGTTTGGATTTTTTCTTTATGTTTGCAGCAATTTGACTATGAAGTATCTAGGCATGGTTTTTATTTCATTTAATAAAGCTTGGAGTTTACTGACCCCTTGAATATGCAGGTTGAATATGTCAGTTTTGAACAGTGGCCATTATTCCTTTATATATTGCTTCTACTGTGTCTTTCTCACACTTCAGTTATTAATCAGATTATTTTTTATCATGTGCCTTTTAATTTCTTTTTGTTCTTTCCACTCTTCTTTTTTTCCTGTACTACTATTTGGATATTTTCTATTGACTTTTCTTCACATTTTCAATCTTTCCTTTTGCCATGTTCAGTCTTCTAATTTAACTCACCCAATTTGTTATTAATTTCAAATACTATATTTTTAGTTCTAGCATTTCCAGTTAATATTTTATGTATTTCAACTCTTTGTTGAAAGTCTCTTTTTTAATCATCTTTTCTTTTTTCTTTAAGACAATTACATAGTTCATATTTTTATCAACTAAGTCCAACATTTGAGTCATCCATTTATGAATCTGATTTTATTGTGTAGTTCTTTTTCTCTTACCAATCACAATTTTCCTGCTCATAATTTTTTTCCCTCTCAAAGTCTCGTACCTTTTTACATTAACCCATGGAGTTGCAACTCAAGTCTACTTGTTTCAAATATTTTGAGGGTAAGACTTGTATTATGTGATAGGCCTTTCCCTTTAGCACAGCAAGGCTGCAGGAAATTTTTTTCAATCTTTCCAGAATCCTCCCACCCCCCCAGCTGCTTTCTGTAGGGTAGTTTCAGAAGGCTTCTTTGAGAAGGTAACATCTGAGCATGGACCTCAAGTGAGAGATCAAGCTGTATGAATGCCTGAGAGAAGAGTATTCAAGACAGAGAAAAAGAGTAAGTACAAAAGCCCTTAGTCAAGAACAAACTGTGCGTGATCTGAACAAGGCTAATGTTTCTGGAATGGAAGTCAGATATTTAAAGAAGTAGCAAGAAAGGTCAGGAGCTGGCCAGATCACATCAGTATATCTTTTGGGAGTTTTATCAAAGGTTGATGGGAGAAGGGTAGGGCTTTGAGTAGGGAGTAGCAAGGGCTTTTTTTTTCTTTTTAATATTTAAAAATTGTACTCTGAGCTGAGTATAGTGGTGTACTTCTGTAATTCCAGCTATTTAGAGGCACAAAGATAACAAGTTTAAGGTCAACCTGGGCAACTTATTGAAACTCTTACCTCAAAATAAAAAATTTATAAAAGGGCAGGGTATGTAGGTCAGTGCTGTAGAGTGCCCCTGGGTTCGATCCTGAGTATTACCACAACAGAACAAAACAAACTCTTAACTGTTACATAAAGGATGGAGAATAGAACCCAAGAGTTTGGGTTCAAAATCATATTAAAGTGTATCTGTATTGACAGTTTGGTCACTCATACCACTCAACCAGTGGTATTGACAGAGGTTGTAAGAAACAGTTGGATTTATGATACATTTTTAAGTTACACCCAGTAGCACTTGCTGGTGAATTGGATACAGAAGTGTGAGGAGGATGGATCAAAGATAACATCCAAGTTTTGAGTGTAAGAAACTGAGTGAGAAGTGTTGCCATTCACTAATATGTTGACGTACAGATAGGACATAATCGTCAGGATAGAACATTTGCTTTTATCATGGGTTTCAGCATGTAATTTATTAATGAGTATGGTATAATAGCTGTTTATTTTTATAGTAACTTGAACAGTATGCAGGAATGCGTGTTGGTATTTTCAGGTGAATTAATAAGACTGAAACACCTTTGCATTTAAATTTTTCTGGAATAAGGACACCATGTATAAGACTCAGAATGTGTTTTGTGTTCTTTTGGAGATTCTATAATAGAGAATAATTGCCATAACAGTTCACCAATTCAAAGCATGATTCCAGCAGCTTACCGATAAGCCCAAATAGTATTCATTGATATATACAGGAGAGACTTTATAATTGGGTCATTGGTTGGTGACTTTAGCTATCTACAGTAAGTTCAGTTGGGTTAAACCTCTAGCACATATGTAAATATCATTTATAAATACGTACTTATAACCAGATCTTGCCTTCATTTCTGGATCTATACACATAGTTGCCTATTTGATATCTTTATTGTATATCTCAGAAATATCACAAAGTCAGCCTGTCTAAAACTGAATGCAGAATCTTCCCTCACCAAATCCAGTCCAAGCTTCTCTGTCCAAAAATGTAACTATCATCTGACTAGTAATGCAAATCAGAAAGCTAAAAGTTGGCTTAACTTGTCTCTCTTACTCCTATCCAATCTGTTGCTGGATCCTGTGGGATTTATCCCCTGATTGTCCTTTCAAGTTTACTTTTTTTTTTTTTTTTTTTGCTAATATTAGCTCCCTTATTTTAAGTTCTCATCATTTTTTTTTTACTACAAATTGATCTGACTTTTACTGGTCTGACCTCAAATTCTTTTTGTTGTGTTGCCACAATCTTGTGTAATATAAATGATTCCAGCAACAACAAACTATAAACCGTACAACTCTTTAAAAACAGCATTGCTTTTAGGATTATGTGCTCTACAAAGCTCTTCATCTTTGTTCCTATCTAGTGTTTCCTTCATGTTCCATGCCAACTGCATTATTCTTCCAGTACCTTGTACCAAGTTACCAGTTACTAGAGTGGAGATAAAATTATATAGAAATTCAAAAAATGCAGATTGGATTCTCTCTGCCTGAAGCACTCTTCCTTATTTCACTATGCCTACTAACTGCTTATACTTTACAAGGGAGAATTTGTTTGTATTTTATTTTATATATATATATTTTTTTTTAAAGAGAATAGAACAAAACAAAAAACAGAACAAAACAAAGCAAAAGAAAACAGAATAGAATCAAACATAATATAGCATTTCAAAACAGAACACTGCAAGCTATACAGGTTTTCAAAACATAACAGCAGGAGATTAACAATGGTTACCCTAGTGTCTCTTGCTCTCTTCAAAATGGTTGTTCATACATTTACAGAAAATAAACTCAAACAAAACAAAGTAATATAAAACCAGATAAAACAAAAGAGCATTACAGGCCTTCAAGTCGGCCAACAAGAAACCAGCAGTGGCTACCGTAGTGTCTCATTTTTCAAAAGAGCTGTTCCTATCTTAAGGGAGAATTTCTCAAAGGAAACCAGGATTGATTTCTGTGATCAGGGCAAACTCCACTATTATTTTCCCTTTTGGCTTACCCCTCCATGCTGCTTAACAGTTGACACTTGGGTTATTTGATTAATGCCTGTCTTACTGCCTCATTATGGTGAACTACATGAAGACAGACATGTTGTTTTTGTTTACTAGTTTACCTTTAGCACTCAGCATAGTGCCTAGTGCACTTGGTGAGGGCTCGGTTTGTTGGATAAATGTAAATTAAGTCATTAAAATGTAAAGTACAGATATTAAAAATAGTTTGATTTAAATGAAGAAAGTTGATATTTTTGTACCAGATCTCTTACTAAAGGTTTTATATGTATTATGTGATAGTCTTCACTAGAGCTATATATAATAGTTGATGATACATGCTTTACTAGATGAGGAAACTGAGGATCAAAGATTGGTTTACTCCTCATCTCTAAAGTGGTAAAGGAAAATTTGACCACCCTGTTTTACTCCAAAGCCATGGTTTTTACTATTTCATCAAATATTAATCATCAAATAGCATCAATTAAATAATTAATCTTTAAGAATTAGTGGTACCATAATTCTCGGATTACTTTGGGAAATTGTGTGTATTAAAGAGAGTGAACATAATTACTAGAGTTTGTATACTGTGCTACCAGCTCACTTACATAATCTCCCATGGTCTTAAAACCACCTTATGGCAAATATTTGCCAACATATTACAAGCAAAGAAACCTAGACTTCACGTGATAGATGCCCAGAGGTCACAGTGAGGCCAGTTTGAGCTTATGATCTTAACAAATACTTAACATTGTTGATTTGAATTAAAATTCAGATAACTTACTTAAACCAAAACTACTTCCTATTTATTTTTTTAACTCACAAAATTTTAATACAGTGTTTGAGAATTTTTATCAAAGAGCAAGATGATATGTAAGACAAAAGTCAGAAAAGCATACAAACAATATTTGCAACAGAGAAAAGGAAATTAATACATATGGCAAGATGTTCACCCTCAAAACTACTTTTAAAATGCTGGCTAAAGGGCCGGGGGGGATATAGTTCAGCGGCATAAGCACCTGTGTGGCAAGCACAAGGTCATGAGTTCAATCCCTGGTACAACTCCCCAAACGCTGGCTAAAATAGCTAGTATTTTGTAACTGTTTGATCAGAAATACTGCCAGTATTGATTGATTAGTCTGTGATTCAAGCTTGTTATACTTTATTGGTAATTATGTGGATGCATACAACTGTTCTGGTGAACAATCTGCAATACTTTTGAAAGGAAGCAAAAAAACTGGGTATGCCATCTATGACATTGGACTTCCTGTCACTTAGCATTTATTGCTCTCTTTTCTGTCCCACTCCAGACAGCACTAATTCTAGATTAAATCCATTCCCATCTGTCCCTTAATATCAATTAGATGTTACGTAACAGGTATGGCAAGTGAAGACTGAGAAATGGCAATCCTAGAGCCAAGAAGTATGAGCATGTATCACAGAAAGGATGTTAATAACATCTAGGAACTAAGTCAAGTACCAGGAAGGGATGTGGGGCCACAATTACACATCCATCATCAGATTAGATCACATCAGAACTTTTAGGATTCAGGTTATAGACACTATTTTAATAATGTGCCTAGAGAAAACAAAAGCTATAAATACTATCTTTATGGTGTTTGATAGTTCTAAGTCAATTGCACTCCTTTGGAGTGGCTAACAGAATGTACAAATAATTATAATAATCATTAAGCTTTCAAGTTCTTTTGTTAATAGATCACTCTATATGCTTATCAGACACAAGAAAAACTCAGTTTGCTGGGCCTAACATTCTCAGTCAGCCTTACCTTCTACAGGTTACTGATTTGATTATGAAAAGGTTGACAAAAAGCTTTAAAACTATCGAAACTTCAAATAAACGCAGAGAACACCACCCAGCATACTTCTTTCCAAACCTCTGTATACTTCCTATTTATTGAATGGGTTTCAGACTGAGGTCTTGGAAAAGTCTGGATAAAATTACAAATTTTTTCATTATTACAACTTAGATTCTTGAGCTTTAACTATGTTCATTATCTTTCTGCACTATACTGCTAAGATGACTAAACCTATCTCATATAAAGATAAAAAGACCATGGGAATACTGTTAGTACCTTATAAGATAGTGTCTGAGTATTAAGAGGTTGAATACAGTGTTTACTTGGCAGCCAAGATCAGCTTTGCTGGAGCAGATAATTTTTGTGAGTTTTGTTGAGTAGCTGGGCAATGCCCTTGCAAAAGTAGTTTAGAAGAACATTGTGTAGAATCTGGAGGTCCAGAGAGAACTACTGACAGCTCTTTAGAGAAAAGGAATGAAAATAGGAAAGCATTGTGATACAACTTGACAGCTTTGGAAGGTTTTGTAATACAGTTCAAGGGACTAAAGAGTCCAGTTATACAGATTAACTTACTTTGTAGATAACTTTCTTTCAAGTAAGCAGTTATCTTCAAGGTTCAAATTATTCGTAACTAGAAATTGTTAGAACTAAGTTTTTTACTTCCATTATTCAGATAAGTAACATCCACATTAAGGAAAGGTAGCCACATTTTTTTTAACTTAAATGTTTATACAAATGCATCCTGAATACTTTCACAATAGAAGTAAGCAAGAACAATGCAGATACTTAGATCGAAATGAAAATTATCCTTCATCAGGATTTTGTTGTTTCATGTTCTCATTCATATATAACTGTCATGTTTTTACCTAATTTACTATACCTGTCTTTCTACAACTTTTCTCTAATACTTTTTATAATCTGTCTCAACACATACAAGTTTATCTACCCTTTTTAACAACTGCATAATACTGTGCAGGTGTGCTAGGATTTATTTAATCACTGTTACGTTGTTGGGCATTTGGATTATTTATGTTTTTTATACACTGTGTTATAAATAGTGCAGCAAAGGATCATTTCCGTATATAATGTCTTTGTGCTCAAGTATCAGTTTTTCTATAAGAAATAGATTCCTGAAGGACTGGGGATTTAGCTCAGCTGCCTAAGTGCCTGCTTGGCAAGTGTGAGGTTGTGAGTTCGATCCCCGGTGCCTCAAAAAAAAAAAAAAAAAACAAAGGAAAAAAATAGATTCCTGTGCAGAGGATTGTATTTTTAAAATTTTTATATATTCTGCCAAATTGCTTTTTTGAAAGTCTATTTTTTAATATTTATAAATCCAGTGATTAAAAAAACTACTTTGTTTTCACTTGTATGTCTCCAATCATAAATAAAACAGCATTATTGCATGTTTGCATTTTGATTTGTTTTGTATTTCTCATTCCATGTATTTCTTGTTCATATTCTTTGCCCAGTTATCTGTTTGTTTTCACAACCTAACACTTGCCAGACAGGCGCTTAGGCCGCTGAGCTAAATCCCCAGCCCTTGTCTTTTTGAGACAGGATCTCACTATGCTGTTCAGGCTGGCCTTGAGCTCACTTTGTAGCCCAGACTGGTCACAACGATCTGCCTGTGTCAGCCTCCTGAGTGTTGGGATTACAGGCGTGAACCACCACGCCCGGCTGTTTGTTGTTTTATTGCTATTATCTCAGGGGAAAAAGGGAGGGTTGGTTTCTTGTGAAAAGGTACTGCAATTTTGGCCAACATATGCATGAGGTGATCAAAAATATGATGAAAATTTAAATTTTAGACAAAAATTTGTTACAGTAAAAGACACATTGTTATTAACTCCCCTCAAATACTTCCCTTCATTTGTACACATTTATCCTGTCGTTCTTGCCACTTGCTGAAGCACTGCTGGAAGTCTTGTTTTGTAATCAAAAATAAGGTGAATGCTGAAACCAAGGGTCGTGTAATATAAGGCAGACTTGTAAAAATGTAGTGTGTCTTCACCTTATTCACTGGGTGAATATAACACCATCTGACTTATGGCTCTTTCCCAACATCAAAATGACCACAAAAGGTAAACATTTTGAATAGATTCAGGACATCAAGGCAGCTAGAACACCGCAACTAAAGATAATTGTGGAAAAGGACTTTAATAACTACTCCAGAAAGTAGCAAGAATGATGGAATAAGTATGTTCAAAACAAGAGGGATTAATGGTAATGTGACTTTTATTGTAATAAAATTTTTAGTGCTTGTTTGGCAGCACATACACTAAAATTGTAATAAAAATTTTTAAATTTAAACACTTTCAATTATTATGCTAAGAGTGTGTTTGCCATCTTTCTGTGCATATTGGGTTTTCTTGTTAAGTATGTGGAAGATACTTGTCTAGTGAATTATCTTTTCCTTTGGCACCGGGGATTGAACTCAAGACCTTGCACTTACCAGGCAGGTGCTTCGGCCACTGAGCTAGATCCCTGGCCCTTGTCTTTTTGAGACAGGGTTTCACTATGCTGTTCAGGCTGGCCTTGAGCTCACTTTGTAGCCCAGGCTCCTCTCGAACTCACAACAGTCCTCCTGTCTCAGCCTCTTGAGTGCTGGGATTACAGGTGTGAGCCACCACGCCTGACCTAGTGAATTATGTAAGTATTTTCTTTCTTTTTTTTTGGTATCGGGGATTGAACTCATGACCTTGCTCTTGCCATGCAGGTGCTTGTGCCAATGAGCTAAATCCCGGCTCTTTAAGCATTCTTTAAAATGATACATTCTGTCATGATACATTTACTCTTACATTATATTATTGAGTCATCTCAAGACATTTTGCATATGGTATATGATTGTGGTTTGAAATAGCACAGGTGTAACCTAAAATCTTTGTATACACCGATTTGTTTTTGAACTCATTTCATTGATCCCTTTGTGACTGTGCCAGAATCTCATCTGTGTTATGTGTGTTTATATTTGGTTCAAAGTTTTCCCACATCTTAGTTATAAAAATATCTTGATTCTTGGCTGTTTTTATTTTATCAGTTAAATCAACTTGTTAATTTTAATTTTAACAGTGCTGTTGGGGTGGGCGTGGTGACATGCACCTGTAATCCCAGCACTTGGGAGGCTGAGGCATCAATTGTAAGGTGCACCATCATTTTGAGGCCATCCTGGGCTACATAGTGAGACCCTATCTCAAAAACAAAACAAAACAAAACAAAAAAACAAAAGAAAACACCAAACAAACAAAACCCAAAAACCAGATGCTGTTGGTCTTGATAAGCATATGGGTAAATCTGTAAACTAGTTTTCAGAGAATCAACATCTCTACAATGTTGTCTTTCCAGTGAGATGCATTTTTAAAAGACCTTCCTTTCAGTACAAATGTATTTTTTTCCCCCTAAGAATAGGGTAGTGGGCGTTAGTAACATTGCTAACTTTTGCTACTGATAATTCATTGTTTTCTAATTGGCTAAAGCTGCTGTGCTATCTTGTTTTCAGCTGCTTTGCTGAACTTTTAATTGTAATTTTTTTCAGTAATTCTCTTGCATTTATTAGTACTATTTACAAATCATTTTGTCAATATTTCAAGTGGGTTTTTTTCTGGTTCGATTGTATTGGTTGACTTTTTTAAAGTACTGCTAAAATGAAATACTCTTTTTCCAATTTAATGTTTCTAATTAGGATTATTAAAGAATAAAATCTAGAATATATCCTTAATTCTGTATTTGCATGGCAGTCTATGTTTTGTAAATATAATTATTAATATAATGAATTATAAAGAATTATCCATGCTTTCACAGTAATCCAGCTTGGTTAATACTACTAGATTCTGTATGCCAACATTACTAATATTCTTACATCCATATCATATCTTGAGATTGCTTTCTAATTTTCTTTGGTGTGCCAACCTTATTCCAATATTGATATAAGGGGTTTTACTAGCAGTTGGAAATCTGTCCATATTTTTTTGTGGAGCAGTTTATGTAGTATAAAAGTTGTTCTCTGAAATTTTCATGAGTTACAAGTATAAATTGTACTTTATACTTTCTAAAATTTGATTTTCAAATAAAAGTTTCCAACTTACAGGAAATAAAACAATAGATTCATGACCTCATGTTCCAAGTTTAGAAAATTTTAACATTTTGCTACATTTTAAGTTTGTAAAATCTCATCCAGCATATGTGTGTGCATGCATGCAAACCTCCCCCCCCCACCCACTTTCTTCCTCCTTCCCCATTCCCTGTAAAAATCTCTCAGGGATGTTTAACAAGTTGTGTTTCTTTATCATGTTTGAAGAATAAACATTTCATAATTGTGTATTACACAGTGGGTATGGAGTGATTGTTTTGCCTCTGTCCCATGGTGGGGAGAATAAGCTTAGCATATAAAAAAGCTGTGCAAAAGTTGCAGCTCCTTTTTTGTTTGCTTGTTTTTAAGGTTAAAAGGTGAGGCTAACATTTATAACCTTTTTCTGTTCCTCTTATTTTCACTCAGAGATAGTGTGTATCATTCTCATGCATGCTTTCATCCTTATTTTACATGTGTGTATTTTTAAGTACTTATGACTATTTGGTGTATTTTGAAATTTTATGAAAATGATACATCTATAGTTTTGAAACCTTTTTACCTAATACTGTATCTAAGATATATTTATGTTCATATATGCTTATCTCTACTTACTTTCATAATCCAGCATCTCTGCAGTTGGGATGCTCATAAATCAGTGATATCTTAAAATTGGCAGCATTTTCTTAATGACAAAATGATGGTGCACCTTACAATTGATGTTATCTTAGATTTGATTAAATCCTATAATGAACTCTTAGTTACCATGGAACTCTCTGTTGTTTGGGTATTATGCAGTTAATCAATTTTTATACTATAGTCAGCTACTTTCTGTATTGATAATCAGATTGTTTGTACTTTATTAGTGCCGAAGTAAGCATCCTTCCTGTCTCATTAAATAATTATTCAGAATGGAAGTGTTGAGTTTAGTGGCTATTCTACTTTCTAGGTATTGCTGAATTGCATTCCAAAAAAGTTGTTACTTTATACTCCCACCGGGAATGGGTAAGAACTTAGGTGTGATTTTCATTTTTGGACTTGCATCATTTTTGAAATTAATTTTGTGTCCGTTTTGAGCTAAAGATCTTTTTTAGTTTGCCTCAGTGCTATTTATTGAGTAATTCATTATACTTTGATTTGTAATACCAGAGTTCTCAAATAATTACATTTATATTGAGGTCTATTTCTCGGCTTCCTTTTATGTGCTATTACTTCATGATAGACTCCTGCAACTAGTATATTTTAATTACTATACCGTGTTACCTTGGTTAATTGGTTCTGGAAGGCATGATGAATATCAGACAAATTGTTTTGACTGGAATGAGTAGCAAGTCATGAGAGTCAACACTGTCAAGTTCTAACTTGTACATTGAGTACCAAACAAGGAGTAGTGGAACAAAATTTTCACATCAGAATGCATTGAGTACCAAATTCATCAAATTTCAAAGCCATTAAGGACCAAGGTGTGATTCCAGTTTTATACTAAGACATCTGTCTTATTAATACTTTTCAAAATTGTGTTTTTACACATCCACATGAATTTTTAAGTCGAATTGCCACATTCTGGGGAAAACAGAGTTTTTATTGGCATAGCATTGAATTTTTGAAATTTTAAAATGACCGTCTACATAATACTGAGTCTTCCTATTTATGAATATAACTGATTGGTTGGTCAGTCGTGTGTTTTGTCTGTCTGTATCTTACTTTTCTGTTAATAATGTTTTACAGTTTTCTTCATAGTTTTACAAATTATCTTTCTTTAAAATGACTATTCTACTTGTTGCTGGTGGTGCTTACTCTACCTAGAATTTTATTAAAAATTGGTTGCTCCTTCAGAAATAAAAGCTTTTTTAGGAACTGAAGTTTTTTTTTTTTAAGCTTCTTTTATCATTGGTTAATATAAGATTTTCTCCTCATGATTTGATTTTGTTAACTTGTGCTTTCCTTGGAAATCATACATTTTTAGGTTTGAAAGTTTGTTAGGGAATTTTTTACTTGGGCTGTCATATTCTGTAAATCTCTACAGCAATTCTATGTATGTTTTTGTGAGTGTGACTTTTTTTAGTTGACTTTTATTCCCCTTTCTCATTGAAATACCTTGAAAATTTCTGAACATCAGCTTTTGATTTTATTGATCAAGCATTTTCTATTAATGTAATTTCCACAGTGATCTCCATTCCTTTAGTGAACTTTATTAATTCATTTAGTCATTGGGTTGTGTGTTAACTTCACTTAAATTTTGTGTGTTTTCTCATTTTTGCATTCCTTTTCTAAGTAGTGTTTAGTTACATCACAGGTTTTGTTTTTTAGTGTTTCCCTTGTTACTCATTCTAAAGACTTTTCAACTTTAGTTTTGTTTCTTAAGGTTAATGAAGACTTCCCCCTCCACAAATGTTTTGTATGTGTGTGTAGGTTAAAAGGGAGGGGAATGTTTTTCATTTCTGCTCTGGATAAATTTGAGGAGAAAGATATTTTTCATTATGTTATCCTTTTATGATTAGCTTCTAACATAGTTAATCTGTAGTCTAAGAATATCATTTGTATAATTATGCTTCTTGATCTGTATTGGGAGATTTTTTTTTTCTGCATTTCTTCATGTGTCTGAAAACATTTTACTGATAGTGCCAGTTTGTGACAGTTTGTGTAGCATATCTGTTTCAGATTAAGCTTGTTTATTGAGTTAACTGTTTAAATCTTTTGTATTTGTGTGTCAAACTTGCAGATCTCGAGGAGATAGCTCTGTTTATGTTTCCTGTGCAGATTGTGATCAAACATTTTGATATTCTTACTTTTTCCAAAATTGTTAATCAGTTACCTATGAAAATTATGAATTGGTCTATTTATCTTTGTGTTTCTCTCAGTGTAGTATGTTTTAAAGTTGTGATAGGTGTTCTATGACTGACATGTATTCTTGATGGATGTACCACTTAAGAATATAAATATCTCAGTTTTTTCCTTTAATTTTTTTCTTCAGTTCCACTTGTTTTATGTTAATCTTGCTACACTTTTTATCAGTATCTAATACCTCTTTTTCCAGTTTTCCATGTCTTCTTGTTTTACATCTGATTTAACTTACTGGTTTACATCTGATTTAACTTACTTTGTTTAGTGGTGTTGGGGATTAAACCTAGACCCTCACACACAGTAGGCAAGTGTTGTTTGATTTTTAAATGTATCTGTTACTTCTCTCAGAATTCAGCCACCAGGTGTAAGTGGTGATTTTTCACTTTCAGCTCATTTCTCTCTTCATCTTTATGCTGGAGTACAGAAATTCAGTGATTTGCTGACTCCAGTCTCATAAATCTTGTCATGTAGGATGTGTGCTGAGCCCCTGTAGTGTTGTG
This sequence comes from Cuniculus paca, assembly GCA_004365215.1. NCBI lineage: Eukaryota > Metazoa > Chordata > Mammalia > Rodentia > Cuniculidae > Cuniculus > Cuniculus paca. The sequence continues at coordinate 792 of RJWT010035505.1, read as the reverse complement.
TCTCTCTCACCAGAAAATCTTGTAGTGGACTTTTTGTGATAGTAACATTACCTTTAGAATTTTTTCTTGAACTTGAGAGGTCTACGCAATTGCTTTTGGAATTTACTTTTAGCCCAAACCTAGGTTAATGCCTGCACTTTCTTAGTTCTGCGGCTTTACACTATCTTCCAATTTGCTGAACTGTCTCAAAGGGATTTCTGTTCCTCCAGATAGAAGAACTCAGACTGCAATGATCTTCCTAGGTTTCCTCATATTTGCCTTTCTTCTTGGGAAGTTGGGACTTACCTCAGAAATGTTATAGTTTGAATCTTGACTGTCTCTTAAAGCCTGTGTGGTCAAGGCTTGGTGTCTAGCCTACAGTACTAACGGAGGAGGTGGAACCTTTAGGAGGTAGGGTCCATTTCCAGATTTCCAGTATGTCCTCAAAGAGAATATTGGGATGATGGCCTTTCCTCTCTGCTTCATGAATACTACCAGATGAGCAGTTTCCTCTGCCATGTGCTCCCATGATAATGTACTGCCTCTTCATAGACCCCAAAGCAAAGGGCCAACTGATGTGGACTGAACCTCCAAAATTATGAGCCAAAATAAACCATTCCTCCTAATTAAGCTGAGTATCTCAGATATTTTGTCATAGTGATAGGAAGAAGATTAACCCAGAACGATATACACATGCAGCATAGGCCAATGCTTATCAAATATTAACATAGATTTAGTTCATCCAAGGATCTTGTTAAAATGTGTATTTTGAGTTAGGAGATCTGGGTTGATCCAGGTGATGCCCATGCCGCT
>RJWT010035504.1:0-13451 GCA_004365215.1 Cuniculus paca | reverse complement strand
AGGGCCTCGGTGCACACTAGGCATGCGCAGTACCAGCGAGCTCCACCTCCAGCGCTATGCCCTTTTTCTTTTCCCGTTGTTGCCGAAGCTACTTTGGAAAGGTCACGGTGTGATTAAAACGGGCAACTTTTCTGTCTGTTCACACGTTCCAGCAGCTGAAACAACAGAAAGACAAGTTCAAGTTCACTACCCTCGTTCTGTGAGCTTAGAGAGCACCTTGGCTTAAATTAAGGGCCTCCCCCTGGTCACCTGATGCCCTTCTCAGGAAGCAGCTCCTGGGCCCACAAAAAATGAAATGGCCCTGGGAAAGAGTGTGTTCTGCAAAGTTATAAATAGTGATCATTGTTGAGGGAGAGGGAGTATAATTTTAAAAAATGCTTAGCGTGTTGCTTCAGGGGCACAGGTAAGAGATTAACACGTCCTCTTTATGTTCTTCAAAATTGTCACTGAATCCCAGTGGTAAAAAGTAATAACGTTGAAATGATAGCTGGCTATGCAGTCCGTAGTCCTGTGGAGGGTCAAAATCAGGAAAAAAATCTCCCACCTTGCAAACTTCTTTCCATAACTCCTTCGATTGCAAATTTGTTCACATTCTCAATTTAAAAAAAAATCTTGATACCTTTTAAACCATAAATCTTCTGCCGACACCATCTTCTTTCATTTTTTAATGTTTGATTTTAGAAAAAAATAGTATTTCAGGAAGTCAACAAAGTTTCCCTGTAGTTGTGTGTGGTGGTACATGCTTCTAATCCCAGCACTCTGAGAAGCTGAAACAGGAGAATCTCCAATTCGAGTCCAGCTTGGGCAAGTTAGTGACTTAGCAAGACCCTGTCAACAAAACAAAACAAAAACAGGGCTGGAGATGTAGCACAGTGCAAAGGTCTTAGGTTCAATCTCCAGTACCACCACCACCAAAACAAAAATTTTTTTTCCTGTGAATCATACCATTGGCGAAAACCGATGAAGACATGTAGAAAAGGCTCATGCAAGTATTTTTAGTGGCCTTCCTCTGGCTCACGGTCACAGGCCACCAAGAAAGAGGGCTGCTCTGTGAATGCAGCACCACCCACTGCACACTACATAAAGAACCGGTGGGACATAGGCAAGAACTTTGAGATCTGACGTGTTCTTGGGTTACAGTGAAAAGAAACAAAAATCCCTGAAAAGGGCAGCTTCGATCCATGAACCACCGGGACACTTTGAGAGCTGAGCTGTGTAACGGGTGACCCAAACCAGCACAGCCTTGGGCAGCAAACGTGCATCTATCTGCACCAAGCCTGCTGGCCATGTCCAGGTCCTGGCATCCCGAGTGTCACCAGACACAAAGGCTAGTCCTGTGACTGTCACCTTTTGAGACCAGCGTGAAGCAGTGTCACAGGAAGCACTGTGGGAGCCCAGTTCTGGGGGGGACTTGATGGAAACAAGTTATTTTCTGAATTCCTATTCAGGGTTCTCGGCCCCTGGAATCCTTTGCTGCAGTCTGTCAGAAAGACGGCTCCTGGGACCGACCGGTGCCGGAGTGCAGCAGTACGGCCACGCGGTGACGACTCCCTAAGTGCTGCTGCCCCGGCCGCTTCTGTCGCTGCCTGGCCCTCTCTGCCCCTGCTCCCACATGGCTCCACTGACCAGGGCTTGAAGTCCAACCTGCTTAGCTTCCTCCGTATCTCAGTGTACTCTGGGGGCAGAGGGGACCAAGCTACTTGGGAAAGTGAAAGTGTGCTCTGAAAATATTTTTCCAACTAGAAAAGTAGTACTTCTTGCAAAAGCTGGGAAACAGGGCCTGGCGTGGGGGCACACGCCTGTAATCCCAGCCCTCAGGAGGCTGCGGCAGGAAGATAGCCGTGAGCTTGAGGTCAGACCCAACGTAACATGACCCTGTCTCAAAAGAAACAGATGAAGGGCCGGGGATTTAGCTCAGTGGCATAAGCACCTGCCTGGCAAGCACGAGGTTGCAAGTTCGATCCCCGGTGCCGCACCACAGGAGAGTGCAGTCACTGTCTCTCGTGAGAGGTGGCTCACATGTGCGAGCGTGTGCATGCGACACGCTGGGAGGGGATGGCTTTGTGCTGGGTGTGTAAGCACCACACACTCGTACGCAGCTGCGTGAACTGGGTTAGTAGTGGACACTACCGCTTTTCAAGGCATCAGGCTGGGCTTGATGGCTCATGCCTGCAATGGCTGCACTCTGGGAGGATCACAAGTCTGAGGCCAACTTGGCTAGAGCTTGTCTCAAAATTTAAAAAACAATTCTTTTTTAAAAAGGGCTGCGGTGTAGCTCAGTGGTACAGCAACGCTGGGTTCCACCCCTAGTACCACGAGCAAAACCGACTGATTACGCTTCGCTTCCCCGCTGGTCACCCCTCCACGTCACCCAGGTGAACAGGGGCTCTCCCTCGTCCCCTCCACAGCGGTACAAGGCCCACAGCTGCGCACGCTTGCGTGACTTCAGGTTGGCTTTGCAGCCCTTGACGGTACCTACACAGCTGCCACGCTGTGCAAGGGTTTTCACTGCAAAGTTCCTAGTGGAATTTTCTTTCCTTAAGTTTTAAAAATGTATATTCCCACCAATGAGCCTATTCCTTTAGTTATGGAATAGTAAAAGGTGGTGATGGAGCATGCTTGTAATCCTGGTTACCTGGGAGGCTGAGGCAGGAGGATCCCAAGTTCAGTGTCACCTTGAGCCACTGAGCAAGGTATTGTCTAAAAACAAGGCCCACTTGTGGATGTAGCTCAGTGCTCCCTGGGCCCAATCCCCAGCACCAGAAATGCAAAACAGTACAGTCTCTCACTGAGGAACAAGTTCCGTTCCTGCAGTGTTCATAAATCCCTAGCAGTCTCGTCCACGTCCCACTGCTTTTCCTCTTGCTTCCAGACATCCAGGGCTCTGACTGAGCGCCGTGCCACTGCACACTACCACGCTGCCCCGTGAGCACACAGCAACACAGCTGTGACAACGGCCAGCAGGCGTGTGAGCTACTTCCACAATGTTTGCTTCTACTCCTGATCGTAATGTGAGGCCCACTCATCTCTGTGAAGGCTCGAACTCGGTAACGTTAAGTCAGGGGCTCACTGTGAGCAGGAGTGGGTACCCCTGGAGCACTGAATCTGGGATGGCAGGAGCCGACTCTCTGGTTACAGCTGTGCAGCTGTGGCAGACGTCCCTCCTGTGTTCTAACACGGCAGGTCAGGAGAGCACGGCACAGCTTTGGAAGAAGGTAGGCTGGGGCAGGAGAGCTCGGCACACAGCACTGATTTCCTCAAACCACCTAATGAAAACCACAAAGCAGCTGGGTGTGGTGGCACATGCCTGTAATTCCAGCACTCGGGAGGCTGAGGCAGGAGGATCACTGCAAGTGAAGCCAGCCTGGACTACACACTAAGATCCAGTCTCAAAACCTACCCACCCGCCAATTCTTGGTAGCCCGTGTTGAAAACTGACTTCAAACTGAAATCAGTCTCTTTCCTGCCAGGCACTATTTCACATTAGCGATGTTGTAACAGCTGTGAATTATAGTCCAAATTCCAGGTAGGAAGGGTGAAATCAATACCTCTCAAGTTGCTTTGCTTCCTCCACTTTTATTTTTTTGGCGGCACTAGGGATTGAACTCATGACCTTGCATTTGCCAGGCAGGCGCTTAGGCTGCTGAGCTAGATCCCCGGCCCCACTTCAGGTTTTCTAAAACCTGAAGTCCCATTTATGAAACTGATTTTTTTTTTTTTTTTGTGGCACCAGGGATTGAACTCATGACCTTGCACTTGCCAGACAGGCACTTACACCACTGAGCTAAACCCCCAGTCCTTATCTTTTTGAGACAGGGTTTCACTGTGCTGTTCAGGCTGGTCTTGAACTCACGATTCTCCTGTCTCAGCCTCCTGAGTGCTGGGATTGCAGGCGTGCGCCACCACGCCCGGCTTGAAAGTGATTTTTTAAGAATACAGAATCCTTCTGTTTCCTGCGGAACCAGACCTGCTTTACTGCACAGCCTCTTAGGTTTTTTTGATAGCAAGTAACACCCTGCAGTGTGCGGGGGACCACCATGCAAAAAGAACAGTGGCCTGGACCCTTTCAGTTTCGTGAGTGCTAAGAACACTGAGTGGTCCTACACTAGTGAGAATTACTCAGGGTGGGCTCCAACTGGTGCTTCTCCTGCCTCAGCCTCCCTGTATTCTGGGATTACAGGCACCCATACCTTTCAAATTCTGTCCCCTTCCTAAGGAAGAATATCCCATTCTTTTCCCTAGGGAGACCACCCTGTCACCCAGCCATCTAGTGGAATGGGGACGAGCAAGGCACTTTAATCATACTGAAATAATTCCCGCCTCCTAGAGAAGTTAATGTCCCGCCATGCATGCAGGGAACCAGAATGTGGCTCTGCTGTGGCAGCACAGGCCCAGCCAGCTTTCTACGTGGTTGCTCACAGGTCCCCACTCACTCACTCTGCAATGCGGGGCTGGAATCTGGGGCCATGTGCATGCTGGCAGGCGCCCCGCCAGAGCTACAGCCCAGGCTGAGCCCCAAAGGGGTGAAGCCGCCCTTCTCCCTCTGTTTCCTTTCTAGTTGTTGACTGTGGCCCTCCTGAGGATTTACCCAACGGCCGAGTGGACTACATCACAGGCCCCGACGTGACCACCTACAGAGCTGTGATTCAGTACAGCTGCAGAGCCACCTTCTACACAATGAAAAGTAGTGACGGTGAGCACATTTCTCAGAAGTTGGGGGTTGGTGATATTTGCATGTTGAGCCTTCATGGCCTGAAAATAAAGTAACACTTCTGACTAAGGGAGACAAAGGACTAAAAGGCACTTCTCCCATCCACTAAGTGAAATATTACAGCTAGAGTGACTTTAATGTTAATTTGTGAGAATCGAAAACAGATCTTATCTAGTAAATGACTACTACAAACACACGATATATTCCAAATGGTTTAATTTAACAAGTCAAAACCTTATCATTAAGCACTTGAGATCTTGATACATATTCAAGTTACACATCTGAAAGGTTCCCACTTTGCAAGCAAACATGGCAATGCAGACTTCCTGTTTATGAAATCATGTAAAACGGTTACCACGCACCTCCACCTCCCACCGATGCTCAAGAATCAACATTTTTCAAGGGGGATTCGAGTAAGTGACAACCACCTCATACGTGCAGTTACACAGTGTTGCTTTTCCAATGATTTGCAGGGAAATATGTATGTGAGGCTGATGGATTCTGGACGAGCTCCAAAGGAGAAAAGTCGCTCCCCGTCTGTGAGCCTGGTAACGGACACATTCACACAACAGCTTGGGAGCTGACAGGAAGGAGAAGTGGGTGGGAGACAACAGGCCGAGCTTTAGCTGTGGTAGGCAGAAACCTAACTTGCGCATTTGGCTCCTCGGCAAAGTCATTATCCCCAAATATTATGTTCTCATTTCCCCCGTTCCATACGGAGAGGTTGGGAGGTGCTGACTGCATTAGTCATTTGATTATTTTTGACCTTATAACTAGGCAAGCATAAAAAATTAAATCATTTTTTAAATTATCTCGAACCATTTATACATTTATAAACATGAGTTCTTCTGTTGAGTTACTTTTCTTCTCTGTAAAAATGCTATTAAAACCCAAAGCTAATAACTTCATTATTTCCCTAAGCAATTGTTTTCAATGACATCTAGGTTTTTAAACATTAATGCAATATGGCTTTTAATAGTACTTAAATTTTTTTTTCTACTCGAATTGGCTCCAACAATAACAGTTGAGAATGATTTTAAAAAAAATCTGAAAGGTAATAATATATTCATTATCCCTGTGTTATTTGGCTTAGTTTTTTTAAACCTATACTTGGCTGAAACAATGTTTGTAAGTTTTAATGCAAGCATACTGCCACAACAGGAAACATATCTGCTCCATTAATGACTGTAATTAGTTTGCAATAAGGACACAATACAAAGTTTTAGTGTTTGAACCAAAACCAGGCATGGCAGGACATGCTGGTATCCCCAGCACTCAGAAGGCTGAGGCAGGAGAATTGCTACGAGTTTAAGCCCCAGTCTGGGCTACACAGTGAATTAAGGACAGCCTGAACTATGTAGTGAGTCCCTGTCCCAAAAACCCAAAAAGAACCAAAACCAGACCAAAAATACCAATTCCTTAACCTGAAGAGTCCTGGCTACAACTGCAACAGTCTCATCTTTACATATGACCAAATGTGAAATTTTGCAAATCTTCAGTGGCCTTAGTTGCTACTTTCTAGGACTTACATGTAAATACCCAGTTCACAAAAGAAAAGCCGCAGTGGCAGGTGCTGGCCTTCTGCCGTCGTAGGCACATCACCCTGTGTGTGAGCGCAGACGCCCATCTGCCCTATGTAATACCCTCAAGCTTAGAACTCAAAATCGCTTTCAGCAAAACAAAATCATTTCTGTAAGTTAACTTTCGTTCGTTTTCTGAGGAGCTAAGAAATGCCAAATGCATTTATGAGATCTCTGAACAATGCCACACTCGCCTGGCCAGGGGCTCACCCAACTTAAGCGGTGTAACTTTTGGCTGACTAAATACCCACACCGCCAGAGCAGAATACACAGAAGGAAAACACCACTGAGCTACCTTTTTCCCTCCCCAGTGTGTGGACTATCGAACCGTACTACAAGAGGTCGTATATTTGGAGGGCAAAATGCAAAACTCGGCGATTTTCCATGGCAAGTCCTGCTACTAGGTCACACTACCGCAGCAGGCGCGCTTTTATACGACGACTGGATCCTAACAGCTGCTCATGCTGTCTACAGGCAGAGAGATGACGCACCCTCCCTGGACATCCGAATGGGCACCCTGCAGAGACTGTCGCCTCTTTACACACAGGCCTGGGCCGAGGCTGTTTTTACCCATGAAGGTTACGTTCATGATGCTGGTTTTGACAATGACATAGCACTGATTAAACTGAAGAACAAAGTTGTAATCAACAGCAACATCATGCCAATTTGTCTGCCAAGAAAAGAAGCAGAATCCTTGATGAAGACAAATGACATTGGAACTGCATCTGGGTGGGGCTTAACCCAAAGGGGCTTTCTTGCTAGAAATCTAATGTTCGTGGACCTACCCATTGTGGACCATCAAAAATGTACTGCCGTGTATGAAAAGCAGCACCATCCAGGGGGAACGGTAACGGCTAACATGCTGTGCGCTGGCTTAGAGGCTGGGGGCAAGGACAGCTGTCGAGGTGACAGTGGAGGGGCATTAGTGTTTCTAGACAACGAGACACAGCGATGGTTTGTAGGAGGAATTGTGTCCTGGGGCTCCCTTACGTGTGGGGCAGCAGATCAGTATGGGGTATACACCAAAGTCATTAACTATATTCCCTGGATCAAAAACATAATTAATAATTTTTAGTTTGCATGTTTGCAATCAGTGATTCCTGAATTTTAGAAGTACCTGTGAAAGTGGCAGTGCAGCCCAAGAAGAATCAACATGGCAGCTGTCACTCCACCCCCACCCCCCAAATCCAACTCCAGGTAAAACTGCTCCAGGATCCAGTCTACTTGCCAGTATAAAACCTCCCTTACTGACTCAGGGGACGCAAATCATTACAGTGCATTAGTGTGATACTCTTTTTCCAGCCCAATATAGACTCATTCACTAGACTGCATGTACAACTCACAAAGTCCAGCACCTTTCCAGAGTGACTGTCCACCTTTCTGCAGATTGCACACCCATGTTCTACTTTTTGTTCTTCACTGATCTCTAGGAGTGCTTTACTATTACAGCAGTACTAGATGCAGGACTTTGAAAATTTATTCTGAGGTGGTGGGACTGCAAATGTCAATACTTTGGCCCAGGAATTAACAGATTTCCATGTCAAAAACCAATGTGCCACAGGGCTGGGGATATAGCTCAGCGGCATTAGAGCCTGCCTAATAAGCACAAGGTCCTGAGTTCAATTCCTGGTGCCAGAAAACAAAAAGAAACAAAACCAATGCCACACCCGGGCAAGGTGGCCCACACCTGTCATCCTAGCACTGAGGATGAGGCAAGATTCCAAGTTTGAGTCCTACCCTGGGCAACCCATCAAGACCCTGTCTCTCAGAGCCAGGCGTGGTGGCGCGGCACACACCTGTAATCCCAGCACTTGGGAGGCTGAGACAGGAGTTCAAGGCCAGCCTGGGCTACATAAGGGAGCCCAGACCCAGCCTGGCTTCCATAGTGAGACCCTGCTTCAAAAAAGAAAAAAAAAAGTAGGGCAGCATGAGGACACACCTTAGTGACAGTATACTCCTGGGTTCAATCCCCAGTACTGCCAACAAATAAAAAATAAAAGCAAGATATTTTTCGTTTGTCAAATTGGCCGACAAGGGCCAGGGATTCAGCTCAGTGGCATAAGCGCCAGCTTGGCAAGCACAAGGTCGTGAGTTTGATCCCTGGTACCAAAAAACCAAAACCAAGCAAACCAAAACAAAAACTGGCAGACAGAAGGAACATGGACACTGTCACAGATAACATAAACTTACCAAAGGATGATTTGGCAAACATTTCAAACCCTTAAAAGCACCCACAAGCTTTGACCTAGTAACTCTAATGCTAAGAATTTAACTCAGCTGTAAGATGTTCTTGGCAATGGGAAATAGCCTAAAAAATAATGTTTCAGACTGAATGAAATCTGCTATTTCCACAAAATATACTAAAACAAATGGCTTGATTCCCAGTAAGTGCTGCCCACCCCCCTGCAAAAATCAAAACCAACTGGGAGTATTAGAAACAATCTGGAAATTTCCCTTCTTCTCAGTGAGCAGGAAGTATTTAGGCAAAGGTAGGTCAGCCAAACACCAGACCACAGACCATCCCATAGCCAACTAAAGCACAGAGCTCACAGTTCAGAGCTTCCTTCCAAGAATGCAACAGTAAGGGTCATTCTAATCACCACCCACAAACCAATTACTCAGTAATTTCCTACTTTTTCCTTATTTTATTCTTAATTATAATTTCATTTGGTTTTAGTTGGTTATTTGTCCCTAAAAAGTTTTAACAGTAAACCTTTCATAAAGTTCCAGTCTAACTAGTGTAATTATATATATCAAAATTCAATGTAAGTTTCAGCCTAAATTTCTCTTGTGCATATAAAGTACAATTTCTTAAGATTTACTTTTTAAAGGTAACTCTGTCACACATGAAAAAGAAATAGTTTTTTTCCAGTAAGACTCCAGACACTAAACTGTGGTGGCAACATAACTTTTTATTCAACTGTGGTTCAAAAAAAATTTTTTTAGAATGAATGCATTTAGATGACCAAATACTTTCAAAAACAAATCTTTGCCCAATAGTTTAAATACTTCTAAACTCCAAAATAAGGGTAGAATAAGTAGCCGTGGCTATGTAGTACCACAACATGTTAATCAAAGGCTTCTCAACACTGAAAGCCTTGTGTGACCAATGACTACTTTTAACAAGTGTAAATAAGGGATTAAAACCATGCCATTGACAAGTTAACTTACCCCTGGGCTCCTTGACGGCTTGTCAGTTTAGTCTTTGGAGGTCCCCGAATACCATTTTAAGTGTTACCATGTTACTGCTGCTGAGTAACAGTGCAAGTGCTAAAATGCAAAATTCAGATGGTACAGGGTTTGGAAATCATGCAGATTTAGATGCAGAAAAAAAAAATATTAGAACAACTCAAGATCCTTTTACAGAAGAAACTGAATAGCAAAACAATGTGGCAATCACAGGTCAAAAGAATGACTTCATTTATAAATGTTTAAAACACACAACTTGCAAAATGACAAACCTATTTATCATAATTTAAGTAGGTAAGGGCATCAGATAAACTACCAACACAAAAACTGTCACATTCTTCCAATTAGAAAACAAATTCCTCAATTCTCACAGTAGTTACACACACATATATAGTACAATAGAGAATCAATTTATTGCTTTGACATCTGAACAATGCATTGTGAGAGTCTAATCTGAGTTCTGTAAGCGAGTGTATTCAGCATTACTGTACTTCCCCCCTCCGAAGGCAAAGCCCACTTAACACCTCCACAGACAGACAACCCACCCTTCTAGTTCTTAAAGCTATCAGGCTTCTTAATGGATTTCAGGCACAAGGTAATTTGTGGTTTCTTCTACTTTATCCCTATTGCAATTAATTCCACTTTTCAGATCCCAGCAGAAAGGTAGAGTCCCTTTTTCATTGATATGCTTTGCTACAAAGCATTTGAAAATGATCAACATTGTTTTGCCCACTCTTCCAAGTAAGAATATTTTTAGAAGGCATGATTTCCCAATGGAGATTTACACAGGCCATGTAAATAGAACATCACCCAAATGCACAGAGGCACTAAGAAAAAGCTGGAGGGTACTGCTTACCATTTTACGTGTGGTCACCCAGACTTATTAAAAACTAGATTAAAAAAAAGAAAAAGAAAAAAAACAAAAAACAAAAAACCTTTTCGCTTTGGACAATGCAAGAACAAATAGCAATTAAGTCTGGGCATCAGGTGTCAATGCATGACAGGTGATGAGTCCATGACTTGAGACAACTTTTCAAATAGGGTTATTTGAAGCAAAATAAACTACTGCCAAGAAACTTTATGAAAGTTCCATCTCAAAAGGGTCAAAAAAGGGGAATTAACTGCTATGGATTCTTTGCATTCAGGGCTGCAAAACAAAGACACATATTATTTCAATCAGTTTTATTTAAGAATTTCCAACATTGACAACTCTTATAAAAAGCATCCAAGCACAGGACACAGAACTGCAGCAAACAGCATTCTTATGGGGAGCTAACAGACATGAGAACTTCCACCCTTCTTTGAGACACCTGAGCTCACTGGTGAACTCTGCTTCCAAGTACTCCTGCAAAGCACATCACAAGCTCAGTCCATGTTCTCAACCCATCAGCTTCAGTCCACGTTACCACACTTACAGGTCAGTAACAGAGGAGAACACACACCATACAGCATTCACAGCAGTTGACGAAGGGGAAGGGGAAGTACAAGTATCATTTCACTTAACACATTCAACTAACGTGGGTTATCTAAGAACAAAACTCACTTAAAGTCTTCCAACAGATGTGGATGTCCCTTGAATGCAAAAAAACATTCGTACATTATTTGCTATCATTGCTCTCTGCACACTCTCACCAAAGCCACAGGATTGAGAGACACATCTTGCCCAGTTAAAAAATATCCATTATGCACCACCAAGTCTCTGCACGCGCTCTCTCCTTTTCTCGCTCATACTAGCCTTTCATGCCTCGGCACCACCATCAATCCCACACAAGGTTTCAAAAGTTCAAACAGCCTTCTGGTTCCATATCACAGCCTTGCGTTCACAGCGTTGATACGACTCCATGAAATAAAGAGTAGCGGATAAAAATGGGACACCCACCGTCAAAGACGCGGCCTGTGCAGTGTGATGACGAATTCTTGAATGAGAAAGCATGTAGACAGAAGTAATCCTATGGCGGAATATTTACAGCACTACTTTCAATGAAGTGCTTCTTCCATAAACATTTGAAATGAGATGAACTGCAGAGATTAAATGAAGGCTTCATATTGTACTTTTGTATGTGAGGGGAGACAAGTGTTAAAAACAAAACCAAAAGAACCAAACACAGTGACATCATGATCTCCCAAAAGGAGATTTTCCTAAGGAAAAAATCTGTATGGTGGGGCTCAAATTAAAAAAGGAGAAAGAATGTAGTTCTAATCAATGGCTACCACTTGGAACATGCAAAGAAGTCACGTAACAAGTCCAGGGATAAAATATTACAAGAGAAACCTTTTGATACCAATTGTAGTGTCTTGGTTTACCAATCAGGCAAACAGCAGTTCCCTTTCAGCCACTCAATATTTCAACCCTTTATGTAACAAAACTTATAAAATTCCTTTAGCTCTTCTTTTCTCTAAAGAAAAATGTCAAAAATACTGCTGAATATACTCCACACTGAACAAACCGATTTTGAAAATTCTTAGTACATATGTATTTTACAATATACTTACCATGAGTTTAGAAAAATTCCCACCATTCTGTATCAACTACCCATAACCCACTGTCTACATTCCCCAGCCGGAAGACTTAGAATCCATGCTTGAGCCAAAGCCTCCATTAAAACCACTGCCTGACCCTGCATTGGACGCTGACCCCCAACCAATTGCGGCACCAGAATTAGAACCACTATAAGAGTTATTTCCAGAACCGAAAGCCTGATTTGGCTCTCTCTGCATATTGCCTTGGCTTTGGTTATTACCCGACGGGCCCGACTGGTTCTGCTGACTGGCTAGCATGCCCATCATGCCCCAACTGCTCTGCAGCGCAGCCTGGGCCGCAGCCATCATCGCTGGGTTAATGCTAAAAGCACCAAAATTCATCCCTCCACCCATGTTACTACCCTGATTGTTTCCCAAACCAGCTCCACCCCCTCTGTTTCCAAACCCACCCTGATTCCCAAAGCCACCTGGATTACCACCAAATCTTCCACTTCTTTCTAACTGTCTATTGCTACTGTGCTTAGGTTCAGCATTGGATATATGCACGCTGATTCCTTTAATGATCAAGTCCTCTCCACAAAGAGACTGGGCAACCTATAAGAAATAAGGGTGTAAACAAAAGATTAAACCACTGACTGATGCACCAAAGTAGCAACAAAACCAGATTTTAAGCATAATTTGGAGGAAAAGTAAAGCAGTGAATGCTCATTTCATTTAAACTTCCAACACAGCCTTTAGCTTTAGTAACATTAATGGTAAAATTTCTGTTCATTTTCCAAAGATACATGACACTCCCAAAAGCCATATCCTGAAAAATATGTATAAAGAGTACCCCGCAATATTGGCCCACAGACCCTGTACCTTGTAAGGTCAGAAAGCTTAGCCAAAATGACAAGGTCTGAAAAGCTGGATGGGAAAAATTCAAGAGAAATTACCTAATTAGCTGAGACAAATTATTAAGAAAAATACCTGATCATCTGCAAAGGTAACAAAGGCAAAAGCCCTGAATGGCTTGGGAATGAAGACATCTACCACTTCTCCATACTGACTGAAGAACTGTCGCAGCTCATCAGCAGTCATATCGTCTGTACAACGCCCAACAAACACCTTTCTGCTCCTCAAAGGCTCATCTGGGCTTTGCTGATCAAATCAAAAAGAAGGAAAAACATCAGAAATTATGAACAATGCAAAGAGCTCTATGGGAGGGATATCACTAAATCTTTGTCTTGTAGTAGGTGGATCATTAAAAAGTAGGCATACTCTTAGAGCCTCGTATCTGTATTTCTCTATCTTGTAAGCCTTCAATAAAGAAGTTTTAAATTATAAAAGCATACTAGGAAAGAAGGGCATGGAGCTGGGCATGGTGGCTCACGCCTATAATCCCAGCACTTGGAAGGCTGAGACAGGAGGATCATTGTGACTGGCCTATAAAGTGAACTCAAGGCCAGCCTGAATGGCATAGTGAGACCCTGTTTCAAAAAGACAAGGGC
>RJWT010035503.1:0-13448 GCA_004365215.1 Cuniculus paca | reverse complement strand
CCCCTTCTACAGTGCAGAGCGGGTGGGAGTGGAAGACCAAGGGAGGGCACTGGGCTCTGCATTCCTGAGATTCTCAAATAGGAATGGCAGAGAAAACTTCATACCGAGAAGAGGAGGCAGAGTGTGAGGCACAGATGGAGGTGAAAGATACAATAAGACTACTAGAAATGTCTCCAAAGGGGATGGGGACACACACACACACCTGCAGGCCTGACTCTTGAGAACCTCCATAGTGATGGGCTGGGTCTGCTTGGTGTCTCCCTACCTCACCCCTCCCCTCCATCCTTAGCCTTCTCCTTGCTAGGTTAGCACCAGAAACCTTAATAGTAAAGTTTTGCCAATGTGGACAGTCAAAACTTGAGGCTGAAAGTAAGAGGTGAAAAGAAATACAGTTGGAGACAGAGGCAGGTAAAGGGAATTCTTTCCTATGCTCTGTCTGCATAAGTCAAGAAAGAACTCAAAGGCAGGAGGGGTCCCTATCATTTCCCTGACCATCCAAACTATGGTAAAAAGACAAATAAGGACCTCAACTTCATGAGAGAAAGAGGGAAGATGTCTGAGTGGACTCCAATGAAGGCTCTTTAGTTTCATTTCAGTCGTGTCCTGTGAAGTCTGTCAGGCATTTTCCCTGTGAAAATGAAACTGCTGGCCATGTTAGAAGCAGCAGATCTTGATATGGGTAAGGACTTTAGAATCATGCACTGATGGCTTAAAGACTCTGTCATTGCTGATAAATGAGACTTTGAGCAGACTGCCCAGTGTCTATAGTCCTTGTTTCCTCATTGAGAAACAGGGATAGTAGTTTCTACCACGGAGATGTGTGAGGACTTACAAAGCATTGCATATCAAGTGTTTGGCATGGAACTCTGGGGTCAGGGCCTCAGTAAATGTTTACTGTTGTTATCACTAATGCTACTGAAGGAAGATGGCTTTAGATGCTAAGGGGAAAACGAACCTGAAGTCAGAGATCCTGAGGTAGGAAGCACTGTAAACCAGACACAAGGAAGTGAGACCTTGCAATAAGATTGAGACTACTAAAATGGAAGTGAAACACAGCTCGGAGACACTTCTTTCATTATTCCTCTCCTTCAATTTTTTTTTTTTTTTTGTACTGGGGATCGAATTCACAATCTCGTGCTTGCCAGGCAGGTACTGTGCTGCTGAGTTATATCCCCAGATCTCTCCTTCAATTGTTTTAGGAACCTGGGTGAACATTTTAACAAGAAATGGGTAAAGTAAATTAGTAACTAATATACTCAGATGCTGCTAAGTACGAGGAAGAAAAATGAGTGAAAGGAAGCCGGAGTGTGGGATTTGGGTGTGGAATGACACTCACCAGCACCTAGAGGGCTTGGACAGAAGGCTGGCCCTGAGAGCGAAAGCAAGCTTGGCTTGTTAGACAAACAACAGCGGCCAGGATGGCTTAGCAGGGGACAGGGGCAGGGAGGCTGTTGGAGAGGTGGTGCACCGACTGTGCTGGGCCTGCCTAGCCACTGAGCATGCAGACAATCAGCTGGTGATGGCTGATAGGGAAATGAGCACAGGGAAGGCAAGAAAGTAAAACGTTATTCCTGGTGTTCAAGAAAAGAGTCTGGTGAGTATTCCACTGGAACAAGCACCTTCTCTTTCCCTTTGGAACTTTCTGCACAGCTAAGATCAGAGGCAGGAGTGGGGGAGACAGGCTGGGGATTTATGCACAAGCAAGAGACAATCTTTTCCCTGTTTGGTGACAGACACTGCAGATCCAGGTTCAGAAATCAGAAAAATGAAGGGTGGCTAAAGGTTTCCTTCTTCACTGCAACCACTGTCAGCCAGATGGAAAATCTTACAATCATGCCTCAAAAGTCAGAACCTGAGAACATCCTGAAGATGACAAGGGTTCTCCAACCCAACACACATGAAATGCTTCTCCACTGTAGTCAACGTTTAAGAAGTGGGAGCTTTCTCATGTTTTAATCTTGCAAGCCTGAGTCTTACAGGTAGGGTGGCAGGAAGCACTTCTCTAAGGATATATGGAGAGAAGGTGCAGAGAGGGGCAAGACAAGGGACACAGTTAGCAGGATGGGTTGAAGCCCTGACTGGTGTGGTTGGCATCAGGAGTGTTTTCTGGCAGACTCCACAGACAGGTTTGGTTTTTAAAAGTGCCAGAAAGCCACAGATTTGCATGTTATTTGCGTTCTGGGCTTCACTTTTAGGTATGTGGAATGAAATAAATGAATGAACAGTATTCAGACTCCTGGTTAAGGGGTGGACTCAGAAATCCAGGCTACACTCAGGATCCAATCACTGCTCCAGCTTGCATCAGGAGACACTGACAGAGAGAGAGACAGAACAAACAGTGACAGAGACAGAGAGACAGTCTTAGAGAGACAAACACAGTTACTCTTTACCAGGGAGTTTCCAGTCAAAGCAAGGAAGCAAGATCCAAAGATTTATTTTAAATGAAACATTTTTAAAAACCAGGGAAAGTCACACATAGGCAGATAAAAGCAGCTTCATCTGTGACTTAGTGCCACCTCTGCTCCCACATCCTCCACTCCCAGCCTCACTTAGAACCAGGTGCCTGAGTCTGCTTCTTAATAAGGTAACTGCTTGGTGTCTGCTTAGGCTCACAAGTCAGGAAAGCTGTAAGCACCACAGAATGTAAGATGCTGAGGACAAGGTCAACAGGCTGACACTGAACACAAGGTGGCTTTCATTTTCTTGGTCAAACCATCCTTTCATTGCACACTTTGGAACCCCCAAGCTCAGTGCTGAAACACATGCTATGAAAACACCTAAAGGGGTTTCTGGTCAGTTTCAGGTAAGGCAAGTCTTTTTTTTTTTCCTTTCTTTGCCCAAACTGGAACTTGAATCCCGGACCTTTATTGTAAGCTACATTCCTGGCCCTTTAAAAAATGTTTTAATTTTGAGACAGAGTCATATTAATTTGCTAAGTTTTTCAAGCTGGGCTCAAATTTGCAATCTGCTTGCCTCAGTCTCCCAGCATGTGGGGATTATGTGAGCACACCTCATACACAGCTAAAGCAAGTGCTTTAAAAAGGCAAGACAGAGCCGGGCGTGGTGGCTCACACCTGTAATCCCAGCACTCGGGAGGCTGAGACTGGAGGATCGTTGTGAGTTTGAGATCAGCCTGGGCTACAAAATGAGCTCAAGGCCAGCCTGAACAGCATAGTGAGACCCTGTCTCAAAAACACAAGGGCCGGGGATCTAGCTCAGTGGCCTAAGCACCTGCCTGGCAAGCCTGAGGTCATGAGTTCAATCCCCGGTGCTGCAAAAAAAATAAAATAAAAAGGCAAGACAGAAAGGAACCTAGAGTGTCACTCTGTCATGCAAACTATCACTGCAACAAAAAGGATAGAGAGAAATAAATTAACAGAAAGATGTTAAAGCCTGTTAGGAGAAAGCCTGAGAGTCCTGAAAGGCATGCTAACCTGCTGAGGACGGTGATTTTGTCAAGGGCAGAGTGAGGCACTGGGTATGAGACTAAGATGAACTGTTGGGGACCACAAAAGAAGCGGCAGGTTGCCATGAGCAGCCTTTCATCCTCTTACCTACAAAGCTGTCATCTAAATCAACATTTAATAGTGACCCCTATTTCCTCCCTAGCAGGCCAGCAAGCAGACAGCTCACCAGATCACTCACCTACCCTTGGAAACCACATGGCTCAGTCCATTCCTAACTGGAGTGGACGCCAGTACAAACACCATGTGCAGTTACATCATTTCCTGATTATAAGGGATGCAGATGTGCAGATAAGAGATTTTATGACCAGGAATGCTTCGAAGTGATGGAATTTAGGTCTGTGTGCTCAGCAGTTATTTGTGAAAGGAAAACAAAAACAAAAAAACCCCACAATGATTAAGGGATACCAGCAGAATGGACTCAAGTCTTTATGGGCCATTCTCCTATACTCTTTCCTAGCACTTGTGTCCTGACAAGGCCAAGGTGACCTCCAGAAATCCAGTAACTGACAGCTATTCTTCATCTTAGAAAGGAGAAGCCTGTAGTTAGGATCTGCTGCATTTAGTCAAGGGTCTGATAGAGGCTTTAGCTCTAAAACCAAGCCAGCATTAACACTGGCCTCACATTTTAACTTCAGTCTCTACCATGACCGGTTTCTACTCCCACCAGTATTATAGTTAATTCTACCCCAGAATCTTAGTTTGATAAGATCCTGGACATCCGTTCCAACCAATCACACAAATGAATTATCCCTGTTATCTCCTTGACAGGCCAGAGAGGCAGTCTACACTACTCAAGGTTCGCCTCTGAGCTCAGTCTCCTGGTTTCTTCTTTTCTGCCACAGTTACCTCTCCAAGTTCTCCTTTATGTTAGTGGGTGACATTTCCATTTCCACAGCTAGGAAAGGCAGTTATGTGTTCTACATAGACAGTTGTTAGGGTTCAGCACAAAAGAAATAAGGAAAGATGCTGAGTTGGGTCTTACATTTCCCTTCCCAAATTTT
Source organism: Cuniculus paca (assembly GCA_004365215.1). Taxonomy (NCBI): domain Eukaryota; kingdom Metazoa; phylum Chordata; class Mammalia; order Rodentia; family Cuniculidae; genus Cuniculus; species Cuniculus paca. Next base: position 8,980 of record RJWT010035503.1, on the reverse strand, counting down.
GGGATGAATTTGATGTTGTGAACACATGGCTCCTGGGCAGGGAAGTATGGCACCCAGGAACTCAGCATCTAAGTTATCAATGACTGAGAGTATACAGCTCCTTTTCCAAGTTGCCTGGTATGGAATCTTCGAGAGAAAGCATCTTGCTCTATCTTGCCTTTCTCCATCCAGCAGCAAGGGAAAAGACAAACCTCCAGTCAGTTGTTTCTTACTCCAGTAAGACCTATTTTCAGAGCTGATCAGATGGCACAGACCAGAGGCTGATATTAGAAACATTGGGGGTCTTTAATGAACCCTCTCTCTCTCTCCAAGTAGTCTGCAGGGTGAGGTTGGTGCAAGCGTTTTTCTAGTTACCTGTTTCTACCCCAGAAGCCCTAACCCTTGCAGCTAACAGTGCTGGGGCCAGTGGGTAGAAGATGCTAGTTTGACTGCAGTGCTCAAGAGAAGGTGCTACCACTTAGAAGTGTGAAGATCCCTGTATACAGAGGAGTGAGGTGATACTGCGTCTCTAGGCTGGCAGGGGAAAGTACTCTTCCATTCAGCTCTACATAGGACTTCTGAGAGCAACAGTCTAGGTGATGAATGGGATAAAACTAGCCTCTGTGCCTCATGTTATATGTTCTCAAACAGGCAGGAAAAATCTGATTTTCTCTGTGCAATGTCCAGGAATGATTGCTGGGACTGATTTCTGTTGAAGGCTCTGATTTTGCACCTAGTGCTTATTCTCTGATTCGGCTTATTCTCTGATTCGGCACCTAGTAATCATTCAAATACTCCTTTTTTAAGAGGTAGATAATTATGTATACTGAGCATGGGGACAGGAAGAAAGGAGAAAGGAAAGCAATAGGCTTAGTTTAAAGCAGATTAAACAATATATTGATAATAAGCCCCAGGCCATGAAAGCAGAACCATCTTTTTAGTCATGGTCATCAAAGCTCATCCCTCCAGTCTTACCTTTGCTGAATAGCTCTCTGAAGAGAATGGCCCACTAGTCTGTACAAGTCTGTACTTGGTTCCCATTAAGCCACTATGGGCCAGTTTGGCTGCGATCTCAGGATCTCTACTTTTACTTTGTACAAAACTGAATTGGAGAAAGGGGGGCCAAGTTCAGACACGCTCAACAATTCCTTATATATTTTGCAAAGTGTTTTTGTTGTATGCTTCATTTTCTGTTACACATGGCAATAAATATTTGTTGCTTTGGTCTGTACAAAAAGGTTCTGAGGAAGGTAAGACATGTTATCTAAATGAACAAACAATAAATAAATACAGAGAACTAGCTTGTTATAAGCCCCCAGACAACAGTAAGAGCCTGGAAAATTCAAGTCTTTTGATTCATAGTCCAAATCTACATCATATTGCCACCTTTTCAGTTGTCATTTAAATGCAGTAAGTACCAAGAATCAGACAATATTCCAGGAGTCCTACAGTGAGTCTGCATGCCATAGCTTTCTAAAAGAGAATGTGAAAAGTCACAGCAACTCATATATAGAAAGCTATTTATTTCCTATAGGAGAGGGAGAGGGAGATGGGGAGGAGGAGGGGGAGAGCAAGACAGAGAGAGAGAGAGAGAGAGAGACAGACAGACAGACAGACAGACAGACAGAGAACAAGAGCAAGACAGCGAGAGCGAGAGTGAGAGCGAGAAAGGTGAGGGGAAGAGGGGAAGGAAAGAAAGCAAACACACAAAGGTAGTCTTCCCCCAAAAGGCAGGCAGTTATGAAAAAGGTAGGACAACTGGTTGCTGGAGTGGAAACAGTAACATTCAGTTAACAATGGAATATTTAAAAAAAATAGTTTTCTTTTCAAATTGTAACTTGTGGTAAAACATAGAAAAATGTACTAAACAAGCTTGTTATAAAACAGAGTAAAATTTTCAAATAAGCCCAGGGAGAAAGCACAATGCTGGAAAGGGTGGGTACAAGGGTAGGGGAGAAAATACTTTATACAAAACTACCTATTACAATACAGAAAAAAGTATAAAATGTTCCTATTTGGAACTTCAGTACAAAATGACACTGGCATTGGATCGTTTCACTATCTAAGCCTTAGGAGCTCTCAAAGGGCGGGTGAGACACTAGAAAGAACAAAAGGAATAGCAATTTTTAAATCTCAAGTTGATCAGTCCACACTCCACCCGTTTTTTTCAGCTGAAATCTTATCCCATCCATAACACGTACCCCTAAGCCAAAGTTGATCCAGGCCTCAAAATATTCTGTTAGGAAGTCCACAAACACCCTACACATAAGGGCTGGGATCTCTGTGCGCTAGAATTTGGAAAATGAAAATAAATCTACAGGCTAAATGGTGAACACATTCAGTCTTTTTTTTAAAAAAGCATATCCCTGTGATATATATATATATATATATATATATATATATATTCTGTGGTTAGAAACATATTTAAACTAGCCACAGACCAACTGGACCTGGATTCATCCAACACTGGAATTTTATTCTAAAGACTGAGGTCCTTCTTCTTCTTGGTCAGAAGCAGGCAACATTAGAAATGGGGCTTTTGTTGCTCCACTGAACCTTCCCTGGGTGGGTCTTCCCTGTAGAATGTGCGGTCGGCACATGCAAACCCCTGCTCCTAAGGAAAGGACTGCCTGGGACTTTGGAGTCTGCCTGGGGCTCATGTGTTGTGCCTCAGGATGTAATGAAACTGATTATACAGTCTTGTTGAGAAGCAGTTAGGTTTCACATATGGGGCATATAAATAGGAAGGGTCCTCAAGGCAGGGACTTATGCATGTGCCCCAAAGTCCAGTTTACAGTCACTTTCCTGACTATACATCTCAAAAATCATACATGTATATGTGCACGTATATGCTGGTGGTTTTGTCCCTACCTCTTGAACATGCCCTTTTCTACTTCTTAATAAGGCCTAGCAATAACAGTTTATAAGAAACCAAGATTCTTCCCAAGCTTTTCTCAGTCCCCCAATTAGGGACTAAGTGAGGCTGGAGCCCTTTGAAAACAAGATGGCAGAACTAAAGAAGTGAAAAGCAGTCTCTCTTCAGCTTAGGGATGCCCCTCATCCCTTTCACAGCACCAAAGTTTCTTTGCAAAAATAGTATCTGAGATACAAAAGGAAAGGCAGATGTGCTTGTGAATGCATCTTGCCAGGGCCTGGTCCAGGATCAAGGGCTACACAAGAACAGAGGATTGAGAGCAGCTGTTTTCAAGGTCTCTGGCTGTAGACAACAAAGAGCTGGTCCCCCACAGGGTCAGTGTCTGCTTGCTGAGACAGTCCTCACAAGAGCTTTCGGTGGAGGATCTCCCAGACCATCCGCTTCCGGAAGTATGGCATGTGTTGCTGTAGGGACACAAAGATACTCTTAATTTTCATTTCTCTAGACCCAGTATGCCTTTCACCAAACTCTTTCTGTTAAGATTTTCAACTAACAGTCTTAGTGGCATTTCTAGTCTTTCAAATTGTTCATTCTTGATCACATGTAACACTTTCTTTCCACTGCTTCTTTCTACTGCTATTCCTATTGCTATTTTCCATTGCTGTAGCCTTGCAGGTTACAATGGGAATGACTATGACCATGACCAGGCCATAACCAAATTCTCTTAAGAATTTTGAACATGGTGTTTATAAAGTTTTCAATGTTGAATTTTTAAGAGGATGTGAGACTCAGATTTTTTTATTTTTTGTGGTACCGGGGATTGAACTCATGACTTCGCGCTTGCCAGGCCGGCGCTGGGCCGCTGAGCTAGATCCCTGGCCCTTGTCTTTTTGAGACAGGGTCTCACTATGCCATTCAGGCTGGCCTTGAGCTCACTTTGTAGCCCAGGCTGGTCTCAAACTCACAACGATCCTCCAGTCTCAGCCTCCTGAGTGCTGGGATTACAGGTGTGTGCCACCAGGCCCAGCTGAGACTCAGGTTTGAAAACGGAAAAACTCACTTTTTAGGGGAAGAGAGGCAGGAACTTAAGAGTCACCTCAGTGTAATCTACACAAAGGACTATGGTAGAAAAACCTGAAAAAGCCACTGGTTCAAACTGAAATAAAGTATCAAATGGATCAAAATAAACTACAATTCATTTTGGTCTCTGAAGGATGAAGTATACAGAAATGACCAATCATAGACTAAGAAAAGATCGCCCAGCTGCATCAAATGGGGGGACAGCTTCACACACTATACTAGCACCTCAAGGTATGGTCTATTGCAAAACTTGAATCCAGGGAAACAGAAAAAGACTTGTTTAGGTTTCAGTCCCGCTTCCTACAGGACAGCAGTGGCAATCCTATGGTGTGTGTGCCACAGCAGGCACACAGCCGTCTCTGTCACACGCAAGCCAAGTCCGTGAGCAGCTCAGCATCAGATATGCAGGTTTAATTACAGCATTTTCACTCTGTGAAAAACAGCGCCTCGTAGCTGGGCCTGGTGGCGCACTCCTGTAATCCCAGCACTCAGGAGGGCTGAGGCAGGAGGATTGTTGCAAGTTTGACCAGCCTGGGCTACAAAGTGAGTGCATGGCCAACCTGAACTGCATAGTGAGACCCTGTCTCAAAAAGACAAAAAAACAAAACAAAACAAAAACAGCGCCTCAGTTGTAGTTTGGACACTCTCTCTAAAAGTTGTACCGTCACTGTTAAAGGATTTTGGCTTACAAATATTCCTTATCACTTTCATACTACCAAAGCTTCTTTGCAAAAACAGTACTTTGAAATAGGCAGACACCAGCTGGTTTTAAACCAACTACTAGTCTAGTTGTTTTGAGGTAGGTGGGGAAGATGGGCAGAAAAAAAGGCTCTGTTTTTTGTGGTACTAGAGATCAAATCCAAGGTCTTGCACATGTTGGGTGAGTGATCTATTACTGAGCTCTATCCCTAGCCCTCTCTTTTTATGCTCTGTTTTGAGACACAGTCTTGATAAGTTGCCCAAACTAGCCTTAAACTTTTAATCCTCTTGCCTTATCGTCCAGAATAATGGGTTAACGGGTATGGACCACTATGCCCAACTAAGGCTCTTCCTTTAACCAGGATTCCTCTGCTATCATATGTGACATAAGGTAACCCAGGTTGTGGCCTATCTTTATTTCTTTGTGATGTGTTACCAGTGTATGAATCACAGCCCAGAGCACACAAAGGTTACGATCTCTGGGATTCTACATTTCTGGAGACTATGAAGGGACAGAGACAAAAGATTTATCTCCTTTTCCTTCGGGCCAGAGCTGAGGGAGTCCTGAGACCTCTGGCCCTCTGGGTGAAACTTCAGGTAGGAGGGGATATTAGCCCCCTACAGCCTGGAGCCCTCTCTCCTGTCAGCGCAAATGAAACCTGAGTAGATTTACGGTGATTCTGGAACAACAGTGTACTACAGCACTGTGGTAAAGTTGTAGAAGCCCAAGGGGGAAAACCCATCCCATCAGGACAGAAGGGGAGCCTGATAATCTTCCAAGGGAAGATGCAGCTAGTCCTCTGATGTGGACAGGGTCCAATGAAACCTACAATTCCAAATGGTATGCAGAGGAGGCCTGCACTGTGAAAAACTGCTAACAACTTGCAGGTCAGGCCTGCACCGAGGCCTAAAACTCATTCTCAAACAACTCACAGGATAGACCCGCACTGAATGCCAAGAAGAATGTGGGAATGGCCCATAGTGAGAAAGGCTCACAGAGAATGTCAAAATTGTGGAGTGCCCTGCAATGAGAGGACCTAGAAAATCCAACACTGGGATAAAAACTGGGGGGAAAAAAGGTGTATAAATGTGTGTGCGTGAGCAAAATAAAATATATGAGTGCAAGGTCAGCTGGGCTCAACTGGGGACTAGGGGACGAAAGCAGTCTAACTAGTCTGAAAGCAAAAGTAACTGAAAAAATTATTTGCCCTGTAATAGGCAAAGGCATGAAAAAGCTGATTAGCTTTAGTGTGCTGGGTTATACAGGCAGGACGCTGCAGACAGGCTGCTAAATGGGATGATGATGGTGACTGAGACTACAAAATGCCCAAGCAGCGAGCTGGGATGGAGGCACAAGGCCCACAGACTGAGGCCCAACTGGGCCTCCCTGGACTGGAGGGGCAAAACAGGGGTCATTTCATTTCAAAGTGAGCACGGAGTGAGACAGAGCCCAAGATCTCCTCCCAGCACCAGAAGCCCCAGGACTAGCTCTTGCTCGGTGTTAGTAGTCTGATGATGCCTGCATGTGTCTGAATGCCAGAGTAGCTCTGGTTGGGGCTGAATGGCCAAAGTACTGTTGGGTCAAAGGAGGGTTCGCAGAAGAAATCAAAGTACAAATTTTAACTAATTCATAAATGTACTTCTTGTTCCCAGTTTGAGTTAATGTGTGTAGAACACTTCTTGTGTATTACAAATTCTTGAATTTACAGGGATTAACTTGGCTCTTTTTTCTGTTCTCTGTTGGTTTAAGATAAGAACACTGACTTAAGGTTACTTAGAGGTCTGTTGGCAATCAGTAAAATTTACAAAATAGCAATCTGAAAAAAAAGGACCAAGCGGCTACAGTAGTTTGTTATAAAAGGTTTATAGCAAATGAGAAAAAAAAATATTAAGGAGGCTATAAATACAAAGGATATACTTTTGATATGAGAGGATTTTGTGTGATGAAATTTTTGTCCTGCTAAAGAGATAAAAAAGAGAGATAGTGACAAGACTGGAAAGTTTACATAGACTGAAGGAAAGCTTATGGAAGTTTATTTAAAAAAATGTATGGTTACTTATTAATTTGGTGAAGCTCAAGTTGTTCCGTCAAAATACTCCTGTGAGGGAAAGCACCAAAACTGACCCCACTAAAATCTACGCTGGCTAACTTTAAAAGCGGCTATGCAGAAAACTATGAAATACAGGTGACTGCCCCCATCCACCCTGAGGTAAAGAGCCCTTTATAAAGCAGACTGGCCCTCCTTTGACAGTAAATGACTGGCCCAGGGTGGGGGAGCAGTTGACAGAAAACAGTTGGGTATATATTGGATGGTAACTGAAAACAGAGGACTACCAGGACATCAGGATCAGTTTCCCTACATTGTTTCAATTTTAGTATATGTAATGCCAAAGTGAGCACAGTTTCTCTACACTGACTCATGGATAAATACAGTTTAGGTTGGACCCACATGGCTTCAGCTGTGTCTAGCTGCCTATTGACAAAAACTAAAGGGTTCTGCTGGCATGAATGTGACCCAGCTTTTAGAGGTGACTACCAAAGTGTATGTAGCTCATGACCAAGAAAGAGGTCAAACAAAAAGCTGATAAGAGACTCAAAAAGAAAGAGATCTGTTGACAATAATGCTCACAAAAGAAATAATAGAAATCACTTAGGAGTAAAGACAAGAACACTGACAAAACAGAAGTCAAACTGAGGCAGGATCTGTCAGTTGACCAAAACTAGATTGGGATTGATGTACACGATATACAAATATCAATAATGGAAAACAGATGCCCAAGAATAACAGAGATGATAAAAATGCCAAAACTAGGAGGCTGCCTGCAAAAGGCTACCCACCCCCCGCAAAAAAACCCAGATGTTAGGCTCACTGGGCTGACAGGAACTAAAGGTTACCAGGACTAGGCTTCATCCCCTCAGACACGTAGAAGCCCATGGTCACAATGAGAATAAGTGACCAATTGATGAACTTTCTGGTCGACAGTAAAACTGAATACTTGGTAATGACACAGCTCACTGGGTCATTATCTAAAACTCTTATGACTATTGTTAGAGCCATTAGAGGCCCAAAGAGAGGCCATTTTTCCAGTCTGAGAGGTATATCATAAAAAAAGAGACCCAACATAAGTTTTCTGCATCTTCCCAACTGTCTAGTTCCCTGCTGAAAAGGGATCTACTCCAAAAGAGGCCCAAACTACCTTTGGGTCACAAGGATTTAAAAAAAAAAAAAAGACAACACAAGACTGACACTAAAGAGCAGCTCACCCAGCTGTGCAACACCTCAAAGAGTGAGCTCAAGCAACAAAAAGGGCCAATGGAGAACACACTGATGCAATGCAACAGAGATTAAAAGAAAAAAGATCCTCACGTGAAACATTAGCTTTGAGAAAGCTACTGTTGATAAGACAGTGCTAAAACTGAAGCTGAGACACACCTATAGCAAAGCTGAGAACACACTGTGCAACAAAAAACAGACAAAACTGGGGGCAACCTGGCAGCAACAGTTGGCAGCAGAAAAAAAAAAACAGCGGCACTGCGAGGCTGAGGAACATATACAAAAGAGCCTGAAACCTAAGGAGGAAGCCCCAAGACAGTGCCAGGCTGCACTGGAGGAAGTCAAACAACTCAAAGCCAAGGCAAAAGAGGCCCAATGCTTCTGGGAACAAACAGAAGAAGCACCAACTCAACAGCTACAGCTGGCCCAAGAGGCTACCCAGAAGCAATTACAAAGGAGAAAACACATGAGGATGCTAGAACGCGACTAAGGGATGAGACAGAGGCAACTCGACCAGTGACAAATGAGACCAAGGAAGCTCAAAAACATGCCAAACATAAGGCAACACAGTCTTGCCAGCAAATGAAAGAAACAGAGTGACTAAAACAGTTGACAGAGACACATGCCCAAAACAAGGTACAAATGGAACTAAAAACACAAAAGCTACAATGGCACATACCAGAGGAGATAACATAATGGGAAACAAACAAGGGTAGCCATGCAAAAACAGTATCTAGAAAGAGCTACAACCTTTGCGCCAGTTTGGGGGCAAAGATCCAAGCCAAGACCCAACAGATGGAGACAACCAAACACAACAAGCTGCACATCAGAAAGGAGATTCCACATGGTATGCCTATGGCTGGCGACAAGTGAGTGTCAGCATGGTAGGGCTAAGGATGAACTACCGGCTCTACGTACATGCACAGAAGAAACAAAAGCCCAAAAGTGGCAAATACACGAGGAGACTAGGCACTTGCAGAGACAAATGCAGAGCAAAGCCAACACAAGCGTCAAGCAGAGGCAAAAAAGGCCCTGAGCAAGAAGGCTAAAGCTGAGACAAGTTAAAAAAAAA
>RJWT010035502.1:0-13402 GCA_004365215.1 Cuniculus paca | reverse complement strand
AAAAAAATAAAAGAAACTGTAAGCTAAATAAACCTTCCCTTCCTTCATTTTGGGTGTTGGGTGTTTTGTCCCAGCAATGAGAGAAAAGTAACGAAGAGATTGCTTGTCACTTGTTACTTGCTGCCTTCTACCTTCTGGCTGCTATGAACTGTTTCTCTTTTATGATGTCCCTCTGCTGTGCCATCCTGCCAGGGAGCCAGCCAACTATGAACTGGAACCTCTGTGAACTGTAAGCCAAATAAACCTGTCCTCCTTTAACTTTGGATGTTGGATATTTTGTTTAGCAAAGAGCAAAATAACTAACAGAAGTGCTTTTTTTGCATAATGTGCAGAACCATCTGTAAACCTGTCTGCAGTTATCTTTTTTTCTGTCAACTGATACAGAGCACACCCCTTGAAGCCCTAGATGTAGGCTAGGGAATGTGAGGCAGTACATTAGGTAGTAGGAACTGTGAGCATTTGGGCCAGTTCTTCATGTAACTTAGTTGTACCTTCAGAATCTTCTTGGGCCTGATCACTTACGTATCAGTTCCATCTGATGATGGAGTGTTGTGCATGTCCAACTTTATTACTTAGTGGGTTAGGTAGCACCAGTTCATGATGGGCAGCTCAGGTTGCTTAGTATTGTGGTGTCCAGTGATCAAACATTCAGTTTTTACTAAGACCCAATAGTAGGCCAGTAGCTGTTTCTCAACGGCAAATAGTTGTCTGCAGATAATGGTAGAGCCATGGCCAAAATCATAAGGGCTTCTGCTGTGATTCATCTATGTGGACCTGTCAGAGGCTACAAACTACATCTGTATCTGCCACTATCACATTAAGTATCATTGGATTTGTGGGGTCATATGGCCCAAACACTGCAGCAGTCTGCATGTAACCTGCTGTATTTGTACAGCCTTCTCTTGTTCTCAGTTCTACTCAAAACTAGTAATTTTCTGAGCCACTTGGGAATGGACCAGACTAAAACTCTTAAGTGTGGAATGTATTGCCTTCAGAATTCAAGTAGGTCCAATCTGCATTGTGCCTCTTTCTTAGTTATGGTAGAGGCTAGATGTAACAATGTATCCTTCCCTTTAAAAGCAATACTTTTGGATGCCCTACATCACTGGAGACCTAAGAATTTTACTTAAGGAGAAAGACTTTCAATTTTAGTTAGATTTACAGTGGCACCTCCGTTCACAAACTTAATTCTTTCCATGATTCTGGTTGCAAACCACATTGGAAGAGAACTGAATCAAATTTCCCCATAAGGTCAACATTGAGCCTAATCATTGAATTTGACTCAGTTCTCATCCAATTTGGTTTGTGACCAGAATCATGGAAAGAATTAAGTTTTGTGAAATGAGGCATTGCTACATTTCCCATTCCCTAACGTGGAAATGCTTTCCCAGCAAGTCCAGAGTGGTTGCTACTGCTTGCTTATTTTGTCCAGTCAACATAGTGTCATCAGTTGAATGGTCCAGTATGAAACTTTGTGAACAATGGTCAAGATTCATACTAATTAAATTGTGACAGTGATGGAGAATTGATATATTCCTGAATGAGTTCAGTAAGGTGTATTGTTGGCCTTGCAGTTGAAAACAACTGGTAGGCCATATGGATAGGTATGGAAAAAAAAGGTCATTTTCCAAATCAATAGATGTGTAGTGGTACCAGGAGATACATCAATCTACTCAAGCAAGTAAACCACATTTGGTACATCAGCTGCAGTTAGAATCACTACTTAAGTTTATAGTAATTCAGCATCATTCTTCAATATCCATATATCTTCTGCACAGGCCAATTAGGAAGGTTAAATGGGAATGTAGTGGGAGTCACACCCCAGCATATTTCAAGTCCTTGCTGGTGGTGCTAATCTCTGAAATCCATTAGACCTGTGATACTCCTTTTGATTTATTATTTTTTCACATAGAGACAACTCTGATGGCTTCCATTTGACCTTTACCATCATAATAGTACTCAAACCACAGGTTAGGAGCCCATGTGGGGATTCTTCCAGGATAAGTATATCTATCTTAATTTTATACTTTGGAACTGGGGAAATGACTACAGGATGAATTCAGGGACCTACTAGATTCTTTTGGTAGTGTGCCTGGGCCTTTCCTCAAGTGGATGTGGCTGCCACCTCATTCAAGAGGTTTTGGGTCTGTAAACTGACTCAAGTCTTAGAATTGGTTGAGGGGTCATGATTCTCTGTTGCTGGCATTCGAGAGTGGTTAATTAGCCAACATCAAAGGTCTGCCCAAGTCAGATGATTAGGATCATTGCCTTGCTTTTGCTGTCCATTACAGTGAGTACGCCCACTGTGCTGTTGGCTGTTGAGTGCTGCCACTTGGTCTTGGTACTCCAGGATCCAGTTATAGACTGGGGATAGGGATGCTTATGCCACTGAGGGTGGGAAATTTTCCTCTGACAAAATAATCTCTTCAGAATTTAGGAGTTCACTGTCCCTACCCCTCCTCCATATGAATTTATGGGATCCCATTCTTTTCCTATCAGTGCCCTCACTTTAACCCCATGTATCCTTTAAAGCTGAGCATTACACTTGTGCTATAATTCAGCCAGTTGCATTATAAAGGCTCGTGTTTGCTTTTTGGCAACTTTACTCTTACAGCTAAAGGAGAGAAGGTCCTCCTTCAGGTAAATTTAGAAGCCTTTAGATTTTTTATTCATGTCTGGAGATAAGGATTTGCACCTTTGAGCTCATTATTTTTCCTTATTACATTGTCGACACACGTATGAGCTTTTAGATTGTTTATGCATGTCTGGTGCTAGGAATTTGAATCTCTGAGCTCACATTTTTCTTTAACAGTTTGTCCAGAGCTGCTAAGAGCAACCAGCCAGCACCATATTTCTTACTTTTCCAAAAATAGTCAAAAGTATTATATATAAATTCACTAAATTCCTTGCATCTCACAAGTGATAATATTATCAGGAGGAGAGACCATAGCAACTTTGTGTTTCATTGAATTAGAAAACCAACTCCAGGAACCATTAAACTTTTTAAGGAAAATTATTCTTACAATTCTGTTTCTCCAGAACCATTCTTGAAACCAAAACATGTATTAATTAGGCTTCTTTGGAGGAACAGAATCAATAGAAAATATATGTATAATTGTGCAAGGGGACTTAGTAGGTAGAATTATAAGATCAAAGACTCAAGTTACAGTTACTGCCTGCACCCTGGCAAGCTAGAGGATCCAGTCGCTCCTTAGCCCAAGAAGATGGAAGCTGCAGAGCAAGAAGGAGCAAGGACGTAGCCCCAGTCTAATGCGAAGGCCTGGACGCTCATTAGAATGTGTCAGGTTCATTATACATTAGAAACTGGAGAGCAGTGTCCGAAGGCAGTGGTAAAGCTGGAACTCTTAAAAATGGTAACACTTCCTTCTTCTTTCTGTTGTTACTTCATTCATGATACCAGCTGATTGTTTGGTACTACCCACATCTGGGGTGGGTCTTCTCTCCATTTTTGGCTTATATATTAGTGATTCACAGATACATCCACAACTGTGCTTACTAATCCATTAGGCATTTTTAAATCTGATCCAGTTGACATGTCATGATTAACAGTCACAGTGGAGTAGCTGAGAAATCTGGAAAATATTCAATCCACAATAGCTTAAAAATTATCTTAGGACCTACCTATCTTAATTACTTTTCTATTGCTGCTGAGACAAAATACCTGATACCTAAAGTTAAAAGGGAAAGGTTTATTTAGCTCACAGTTTGTAGAGGCTTCAGTCCATATCAGCTGACTCCAAGACAGGGTGGTAAATGGCAGAGGTTAACAGTTCATGGTGGCTGGGCTGGGGGAAGACAGTAAAAGCAGCAAGAGCAAAAAGTGGGGAGAGAAGACCCTTTCTATCCTTTATATTGCATGCAGGCTACCTGCCCTCAGGCAGGTGTAGCACTCACACCTATAATCCCAACATCTTTGAACCGTGAATCGATCACAGACTCTAGGTTCAGCCAGCTCCAAAAAACTGCCCCCCATGACTGCATGAGACTTTGAGGAGACATCCAGACATAAACCATAACAGGATCATTCTAACCAAGGAGGTGAAAGACCTGTAGAATGAAAACTTCAGAACAGCAAGAAGGAAATTGAAGAAGACACTAAAAGATGGAAAGACCTTCTATTTTCATGGACTGGCAAAATTAACATTGTTAAAATGGCCATATGACTAAAAAAGATCTACAGATTTGATGCAATCCTCATCAGTGACATTCTTCAGAGAACTAGAAAATCAGTCCTAAAATTCATATGAAAACACAAAAGACCCATAATAGCCAAACCAATCCTAAGGAAAGAGAGCAAGACTCGAGACATACAATACATGAGTTAAAATTACACTACAAAGCCACTGTAACGAAAACATAGTACTGGTACAAAAATAAACACATAGACCAATGGAAAATAATAGTGGACAAACAATCCCACATAAGTATAGTCACCTGATTTTGGACAAAGCAAAAAATTTACGTTGGACAAAAGATGGCCTCTTTAACAAAAGATACAGGGAGAAACTTGATATCTACTTGTAGATTATTGAAACTTTCATCTGTCAGCCTGTAAAACAATCAATTAAAGACACATCAAAGATCTAGGTTAAAGATCTAAAACTTTGAAGCTAGTAGAAGAAAACATAGCAGAAACAGTTAAAGCCACAGGCACAAAGACACCTTGAATAGGACTCTAGTAGCACAGAAAATAATCATAAGAATCAGCAAGTTGACTTCATCAAGTTTTAAAAGTTCCTGTACAGCAAAGGATACAGTTAACAAAGAGACAGCCTACTGAATGAGAGAAAATCTTTTCTAGCTACTCATCTGATAGAGGGTTAATATCTAGAATATGTAAAGAATGAAAATAATTAAACCCAAAATATCATTTAGCCCCATCAATATATGGGAAAGATACTTTTCAAAAGAAGAGGCACAAATGACTAAAGTGTATGTGAAAAGATGCTCAGCATCTTTAGTCACTAGGTAAATGCAAATCAAAACTATACTGAGATTTTATCATCCTGCATTCAGAGTGGCTGACCTCAAGAGTAAAACCAAAATCAAAACCAAAAACACCTAAAGTTGGGGTGGATCCGTGGAAAAATTGGACACTGCCAGGGGACTGTAAATTACTATCGCCATCATGGAAACAAGTATGGCATGTCCTCAGAAAACTACAGATGGATGCCCTGGACATCAAGGGTGGGAGAGGGACTCCTTGTATGCCAGAGTGAAGGCATCTGAAGTGTTTTCAGAGGGGAGGAGTCATCAGGAGAGGCTAAGAGGCAGAATTGTCTTGGATGGTCATGGGATGTCTAAAGCTTTCACAGCCAAAGCAAAGTCTCCCAGAGCAGTTGTGGGGTGTCTGACCCCTGTCCAGGGTAGGGCCTCTAGGAGTGGCTCAGAGGCATTCAGTGCAGCTGTAGTGGAAAGAAGGAACAAAGAAAGTACTTCTTGAGAAAGATTGGGCTTTTCTATCTCAGTGGAAACTTTACAAGGTAGGACTCCTCAGAGGGCCTTAAGTCTTAGCAGGTATGTCCTTGAAGGAGAATGAGGCTGTTTTCTCTTTCTCTTCCTCCTTTTTTGCCATGACGTGAGAAGTTTCTCCACTGCACACTCCTTTTCATTGCCATCTGTCACCCTCACCAAGAGGCCCAGAACAGTGGGTCTAGCTGATAGGCCAGAACCTCCAGGGTGAGCTAAATAACCCTTTTCTATTTATGTTTATTTTTTCCGGTATTTTATTATAGCGATGGCAGTCTGACTAACACACTAGCTATGTCAATTTTTAAAATTGATATGACAATTTAATTAACAAATGATTTTGCTACTTCTTATGTATAAAATATTTTCATGGAAAAATATTGTTGTGTTCATCCTTTAATGATTACTTACCTTGATTGAGGGATATCATTGCCCGGCACTGCTGTAAGGGCAGCAAATATATTATTTAATCCTTGTGATAACACTCTGAGATAGGTTCTGTTGTGGTTCTCATTTTACAGATAAAATTGAAATGAAGAAAGGATATTCTTGGTGTGTGTGTGTGTGTGGGGGTATGTGTATATGTTGTGTGTATACAAATTTTCCTATCTTGTAAGTAGAAGAGTAGGGCTTTGAAACCAAATGGTCTGGGTCTAGAATCCATGTCCTTAACTATAATATATATTGCTTTTCCTATGCCTTGGTTATACCTTCCTAAAATCTTAATCATTTAGACTGATGTTCTATGTAAGATTTCCCAGGGTAAAGAATAGAGTTCCTGGTTCATCCCACTAGAAGCCCTCTGTTCCAGGATTGCCATTAGTGGATTCATCAAATTCTGCTGAATATGGTTCCTGTCTAGAATCACCTGGTGGGCAAAATCTGCCTGTGTATTATTGTATCAGGGCCTGTGCCATTGATGTGGAATGTGGTAACATTCAGACAGATCAAGGGGGAAACTCAGACTCTTGCAAAATAATTTGAGGTCCTAAATATGTATCTGACAGTTCCTCCTGACGTTCACTCCATTTTCCTTCATATGTTATAGTAATTGCAGGTTATAAAAACTGCCACATAATCCCTGAATTCAACGAACTGAAAACCCGTTTGGAGTCAGGAGAGGTAATGCATGTACGTATGGCAAATGAAGTAGCTAATAGTATAGTTTGTATCTGAAATGTCTCCCAGAGGTCCACGGGTCAAAGGCTTGTTCCCCAGAGTACAGAGTGGAGCTGTTGGGAGGTTGGGACACTGTAAGAGGGGCCAAATGGAGGATCTTCCAGTCACTGGTAGTGTGTCTTCAAAGGTGATAGAGGACTGCAGCCCCTGTCCCTTGCTCATTGTTTTATTTTTTATTTTTTGGTACCAGGGATTGAACTCAGGACCTTGTGTCTGCCAGGCAGGCGCTTTGTTGCTGAGCTATATCCCGGTTCCCCTTGCTCATTTGCATCCTGGGGATGAGGTGAACAGGCTTTTTCTTTGGCTCCAGTTGCCATCCCTGCCTTACCACAGGTTCCAAAGCAAGGGGAACAATCAACCATAGACTGAAACTTCCAAAACTGTGAGCCAAGTAAACCTTTTCACTTTATAAGCTGATTATCTCAGACAATTGTTACAGTAATTGACAGCTGACTAACCTACTATACTATACTACTAATCTCTGTAAGCTCATCAAAAGGAACAGTTTGTGCTCTCATTGTTTAATTGATCATTTTTTTCATGCCTAAATCTTGTAATCTGAACAACTACTTCTAAGATAACAATATACAAATATATTAACTAGTATTAATTTCCTACTTTTTTTTTTGAAATTCTGTATCATTTCTATCTTTTGTTTTTAAAATAAAAAAAGCAAGTACCAAATAATGATATTTTGTATATTTGAAGTATTGTCGATTGGGAACCGTGTTAGGTGTTAGGCTGTAGAACTAAAAACATTTTCTGCTATTAAGAACCTTATAGTCTAGAGGGCAAGGCAGGAATAAAACAGGAGTTAGAAAGGTTAAGTCTTAACTCTTGCAGTGATGTGGGCATTGAGCTGATGACAACAATTTAGAAATTCCAAGACAGTACAGAGTAAGAGCTAAATATGAAAGAGAGTGATAATTATTAGCACTCTAACAGAAAGTACAGTAGCTATCCTGGGGAGGTAAAGTTTGAAAAAGGCCTGGAGAGACAAGCACAGTTTAGGTAGGTGTACGGAGGAAGATGTCTCCCTGCCATTACTGCTGATCTCTCAGCCTTACAATGAGGCTGAGTGGGAATCATCAGGAGGAGGTAAGGTGGTTTCCAAGGCACCCTGAAATGGAGCTGAGGGAGGTGTTGGAACTGTGCTGATTGTAGTCACAGGTCTGACATTAACTGCTTTGATGCTTTAATTCTCTCCACTTCTCTGGGCCTGTGTTCCTTAGTTTTAAAATGAGTGGGTTGGACTAGGTGATTTGCAAATCCCTTCCTGTGTTCAAATGTGATTGTGTAATTCCTTGCTTGGAACATATGGATAATTCAAATGATGAGAATTGAATGAGGCTTGTCAAAATTTGGAAAATACTATCTCTTTCCATGCCAGAACAAGCAACGTGGGAGAATATGCAATATCCTCTTAATTTTATCATATTAGGTATTTCTTTGCACTAGAAAATTTATTTTTAATGTCTTGCAAATGTTTCGCTGGCATTTCCTCCTACTCATTATGTATTTCAGAAGGGACACGTCTCCTCCACATATCACTTGCTCTTTTGTTGTTGGTTTTGTTTCCTAGGGAGCCAGTCATGAAATATGCTTCTCCACAGGCCTGGAGAAATACCTCGGACTTGTAGTTTTATGGATCTGTCACTTGGATGGAACTTTCTCAATCTGGTCTACACTGTGAAATAAATGCTATCTTGTAAACTTCTCAACTCAAAGACGTCCTTTCAGTTTTGAAAATGTAGTGTCATATGCCACAGACTACTATGGGTGGGGAATGGCGTGGGTTTTCATACAAAAATGTATTGCTTACAATATAGTGAAATTATAATTTTTATTAAAGAATGAACACAGGAAGGAATTCTGTTCTTTTATTAGAGTCATTTCTTTTAAAAGTACAAAAGGTTGTGTCTACACAGAATTGCACAACTATAGTCACATATTATTCATTGATGAGGTTATTTTCTGACAAATGCTTCATTAGGTGATTTCCCCATTCTGTAAAAATCATACAGTGTCCCTACCCAGACTACAACAGCTGCAAGGTCATTAGGCAATGTAGTCTTAGTTGATCAAAGTGTAATTAGATGGTATATGACTATATTCTGCTCCTTGTAGATAACCAAAATGCTGAAAACAAAAAGCTGTAGTATTACTTGACTAACCAGATGGTTACTTGCACTGATTGGATACAATGGATGAGGAGTAAAAACTTTACCGCTTATTTTGTGAGACAGATATAAAGTGATGTGACACGTCTTTGTGCAGTTCAGATAGAAATGGGAAAAGGTTTCACTTAATTATTCGTGAAGAGACCGCAGTTCCTTCATCGAGGTTTTTTTTCCATTTCTTCTGCAGTTCGGCAAGCTTGAGAATGGTGGTGCTGCTGCCTCATTCTTCCCTGTTGAAAGCCAAAAGCACTAGGCTTTCTCCTCTAGATCATTAATAACATTTTAGCAAGGGGAAAAAGGAGAAAAGAACCATTCAGCATTGAGACTCAAAACACAAATGGATGACTTCTAAAGGTCAGGACAGGAGCTGCCAACATCTTCCTGGCTCATGCACACAAGTGTCCCACAAGGGTAGCAGGTGTGCTAGCTGGGTACTGTCACTTTTACAGAAAAGTGTCAGCTTTTGGCCTCAACCAAGGAGGCAGAAGTCATTGGTAACAGATTTATCTGTGGAGGCAAAACGTGGGGCACTTTGGAAAGCACAAACCAGGTCAGGGAAAACACCAATTAATTCTTGAAGAGAAGTGTAAGGAGTAGGGCTTTCTGAGTGCATGATGTGTAAGGTTTCTATGACAAAGCTTAACAGGTAGAAAGGCTTCTGGGTGTTTCCTTTGCATGAATGTAGATTCACTCCAAAGAAAGACTAGGGCTCCATCAGTCTGTGTCAGGGATCAGTGTGCTTTGAGTGATCCCCACCAGAATAAAAAGGTCCTCTTTCTCCACTTTGTGTCATGCGTTTGCAGCATTGCCAGCCACTGGGGTCTGATTGTCTTTCCTCCTCCCATCTTGGATTTGAGGAAGGTGAACGTCCTTTCTCAGAGCTGTCACTTTGGCTCTGGATCAGTGAAACATGGTCATCACACGACAGGTAGCTGTGGCTGCAGCCTGTGCATCAGCCTGAGAGGCCCTGTTTCTAATCAGATAATGTTTCTCAGGAATCTTTGGAGGGTCTCTCTGCTGAAGCATGGAGGCAGGGTGCTTTGGCTGACTTCTCCTTCCCCTGGGCTTGTCTGTAAGATACCATTTTTAGTCGTGGATGTATCTGAATTGAAAAAGTTAGTACTGTTGCAGAGAGGAAATAATAACAATAATAGTGCAGAATTCTGACAGCTTTGAAGGCAGATCCTCCTGCTGGTTTAAAATCACATGCACTGTTCTCTGCCTAGCTCTTCGGAACAATAAAAAGGAAAAATACATAAAGGCAGACTGAGAAGAAGTGTCGCTCTTGTGCGTGGGCGGATTGTCTGGGGAGTGTTTCCAGGGAACTCTGGCAGGAAGGTTCTCGTTCATGAAGGATTTCCCCGGCACTGCGCTGAGGCAGGATAACAGATGGGTTTCTCTGTGCTGCAGAAGGGAAAATACCTTTTGTCTTCTCCAGTGCCCTTTACTGCAGGCAAGCAAATAGCTGGGTCTTGAGGCGTGCCTTATGCTCCGGGATGCAGTCTCTGTCACGAGGCATCAGCTTTTCTCTGTAAGAACAGAAGTAGTTTCCACAATATTCTGCTTCCAAAAGCCCTCAGCCATGAAGAGAGCCATGTCCTTGTTTAGAGAGGTGCGGCTTCTGGAGCGCTTGAGTGAAAAGCCAAAGGCATTTTAGTTTTGACGGTGTCAGAAATATTCACAGGCTTCCTGCCCAATGCCTTCCCCACCCCCAGACTGCTGACCTCATTCTTTCTCTCTTCAGGTTTGTACCATATGTGGCGAGCAGAGAGCTCAGAATATACGTTTACAATTGAAAAGGTCTTCCCTCTTAGACCAGACTCTTGGCACACTTAGAAGGGAGGTTAAGAATAACTCAACCACCAATAAAATTTTCCGAAGTACTCCGCATCCCTGTTTGCAATTTTATAATCTTCTTGACTTGTTTTATTTGTAACCTTATACACAATTTACTGCAACAGTTCTATAAAATGGAACAAAATCAGAATACTCATAACACTCTAGTGAGGCATTATTAGTTTCCCAAGTTTAGAGGCAAAAAACAGAGACCCAGAAAGACAAATATCCTCAGAGTAGGCAAATCAAAAGCCAAACCAAACTGTTTGGTCTGTTTTAGAAAAAGAAGATACTGTGTTGTCTACTACTGTAGCATGTCATGAATGTGGGATCACTGTTGGTTCTGGAGCCCTTCATTACCAGCTCAGCTTCAGCCTGGAAGCAGGGTGCTATATTTCCCTCTATTGTTGGTGACCCTTGATCCTCTAAGTAGACTCTCAGGATGGATTCAAGCTGGACCTTATTAACTTTAGTGCAGCATTTAGGTTTATAATTGTGTTACCAATTCATAGTAGGCACATGAGCCCAGATTATTTGTGGAAGTTGAGATACATCCGTGTATTCAAGGAGATCAGTCTTGTCAACCCACTGATGTGTTGGAGATTGAGAGACACAAATTTAGTGGCCACATCAGTAGCTGTTATTGGATTCTTGTAAACATCCATTTAGAATCCTCCAGAATATCCTTAATGTATCCAAACTTTTATGCAAAATATATGGCAGGCTGAATAATTTCCCTCTAAGATATCAAGTATCTTTGCAGATGTGATTAAGGAGCTTGAGGTAGGAAGATTATCCTGTATTGGTCCTAAATACCATCATATATATCCTTTTGTGGAGGGGAAGAGGGAGGGGAAGGGGGAAGGAGAGAGCACATAGGGAAGGTGATATGAAGATATATAGAGAGGCATTTGAAAATGCAAGGAATGTATTCTTCTCTAGAGCCTCCAGGCATATGGACCTGCTAACACTTTAATTTTGGACGAGTAGTACTGATTTTGGACTTCTGGCTTCCAGAACCATGAAATAATAAATTTCTGATATTTTATTCCCCTAAATGTGTTAAATTATCAGTGCAGCTAGATCATGGTATTTTGATGGTTGGTCTGAGGTTAGAGTTATTTGCAAATTATTTTAACATCTAAATCCTACACACAAGAATGATGTCAGTAACATTAATTACCAAGATTTAAACATATTGTTCTTCCCAACTTGGAATCTAAGCTGATTATAGATGTGTTCATTCAGCTTAAATTTTTACAAAAAAATGTATTAGCTAGAAGTGTTTTCCTTGAGATATGTACAACATATGAAATGGTAGAAGAAAGAGAGTAAGGACTAGTTGAAGGAAAGTATGAAACTGTATTACCTGGATATTTGACATTTAGAAAGGGTGGTAACAACCTAATAATTCTATTTAAAGTTAATCAGTGCATATGCCATTCTGGGCCCAGGTTTCTCAGGATTTTTGATGAAAAGGGTCATAATTACCAACCATGACTTATATTAGGATGAATGCCTAGCTGATGGTCAGATTTATTTGGCCCAGTATTATATTTATTTATCAAATACCTATAACATATCAGACATTCTTCCAGTCATGGAAGATAAACAATGAGTTTATAGTTATGGTTTTCAGAAAATTAAAAAGTCACATATTTTGTCATCGTTAAATCCTAAAGTCAGTGACAAATAACAAATGAGGTCAAAATTATCCTTGAGAATTCCTTTGGGAGATGATATATGTCATTTCTCAGCCCAACACAACACATATTTCTTTCAACATTGAATCAGGTAAGATTTGTAGAAGTGGAAATAGGTCGGAAAAATAACACAAGCGTGTATCTCATATTATATTCACTTCTTACTTGTGTGAGTTGTAGGTGGAATTTCCCTGCTATGTATCAATTATGGTCTGTTTTTCTACTTTTTGTTAAGTTTCTCTAGTGACATGGAGGTAAGAGTTCTGTGATGATACATGATATCTAGTAAATTATAGCAGTAGTTATTATTGAGGAAGCAAAAAGAATAGAATCTAAGTTGTGCTGTAACATCACTGTCTAGTAGGGAGATAGAATGTATGTAGTTTAGTATATGGTACATTAGGTGATCATTATCAACAAAGTTTAGAAAAGGGAGGCATTTCTGGTGCAAACTTCAGGAAAGCTTTTAAAAGGCAAATGATATTGTAGACAGATTTGATCAGAAGGGTACAAAAAGGGTGCAAGTTCAAGGGTACAACTCAGAGGTGTAAGTAATGATGGTTGTTAATGGTTCTGATCTAGAATATCTCCCACAAGTCTCATATGTTCAGAACTGGGACTTGTTAGGAGGAAGTGAGTCACTGGGTGTATGAACTGGAAGGTTGTATTCTTGTCCTTTGGCCCTCACTACTATGTGCTTCCTGGTTTCTATGAAATGAGCAGGTTTCCCTATCATGCCCTTCTATAACACTGTTTTCTGTGGAGCTAGCCAATTGATTGAAACTGTGAACCAAAAGAAATCGCTCCTTCAAGTTGTATCAGATATTTTGTCTCAGCAACGGAAAAGCTGGCAAAACAAAATCAATGCTATGAGGAGTAGCTGTGACTGTACCTGACCATGTAGTTCAGAAGCCTTTAGAACTGGTTTATGGAAAGAGTTTAGAAAGATTTGGAGATTTGGGCTGAAGAACCCCTCCAATGTTGTAAGAAGTACTTGATGAACTCTATTGGACA